>JANKOD010000192.1:8460205-8471650 GCA_026284645.1 Erythroxylum acuminatum
ACATAATCATTATCAATACATAATCATATATTAACATTATAAGTTATTTTTATTTTTAAATAAATTGAAACAACAATATCAATTTCAACCCCATATAACATTCCTGTAAACAACTATAATTTATCAACATACATTCTAAACTTCTTCCAAAACAACACCAATAATCCAAATTCAACAACATTTCAAGACCAATATTTATAAGCATTTTCTCAAACACTTGGTGTGCATCTCATTTTTCATCCCTAATTCAACACAAAAATTCAAATTTGTTCCATGAATTCTCCAACAAACACATACCCTATCACTAACAATCATTAATTAACATTTAAAATCAAACAACTTAGACATTATAACCCAACCATAATCCACCCAAATGCAAACCTAGAGGAAGGAGAAAATGGTTTTAAATAGGGCATTACTTTCGGTTACGGTGGCTGGAATAAGGGACGCCGGCGATGCACGTGTGCACGTTGAAGGAAAGAACAGACGACATCGATGGCTGCAAATGATGGTGGTTGACGGCGACGGTGAAGGAGAGGAGAAGAGAAGAAAAAGAAAGCAGGCGCACGATGGGGGAGGAGATCAGCGCGCCTACTTTAAAATGTTAATCAAAACGACAGCAGGCGCGCGATGGGGGAGGAGATCAGCGCGCCTACTTTAAAATGTTAATCAAAACGACGTCGTTTTGGTTCAGCCAAAACGACGTCGTTTTGTTACGTTTTTTAAACGACGATTATATTGTTTCAATACCGACGTCTGTGTACCGATGAAATGTTAGTCGCTGGTAAACTTCTCTCTACCGTCTTATTTTTCCAACACAGTAACATTCTATCTGTAATTACCGACGAAATGTTACCGATCCCTAACATTCCGTCGGTATTCAGTTGTTTTCCTTATAGTGTAATTCTCATATGAGATATTTTAGTAATCTCAAGTTTAAGGATAATATACAACCATCATAATAAAAAAATTCATATACACTTAAGTAATATTTTATTTGAGATTATCACAATAAAGCCAGTTTAATGAACTTATTCTTTAATAAGCACTCATATATTTATTTAAGTATCTTCATACTTTAAGTTATGATATCAATTATTTGTTATAAGAAGGAAGCATAACGTATCGTATCATCAATATCATGTTTTGATAAAACTACAATTAAAAATAATTTAGAAATAATTGATAAATGTTAATTGAATCTTATAATTAGGATGTTATTACAGTTTCAATTATACAAAGTTATTCTAGGATCATACCTGCAATATTAAAACATCAAATATAATTATCAAAATATATAAAGGTAAAGAATGTCTTTATTTAATTATGTTATAAATTCTATAACCAGGAGGACATACACTAACATTTACAACATTAATTTTTTTAATGCTACTAAATATTAAGATCTTAGTTAATTTAAAAGAAACCTTTGAATTGAAAAATCCTCTTTTACGGAAAAAAAAATGATATGCTAGAGCGTATGTTGTTTTTAGCCGAGGTACGAGCCAGATCGTTTAACAAGTTGCTTTGTCTTTCAACATAGAAAAATTAAACTTTATCACAAGAGTTCACATTTGTTGGGTGAGACTTTATAGTCTGGAGAATGATGATTTAGGTGATCATGATAAATAATCGAAAATCATTAGAAACCAAATCCAAGAGAGCTTATAAAATCACCGGAGGGGGTGTTGGTTTTAGGTGTGTGTAATAACTTTGAAGGAACCGCACATACTATGATCAGGACTACTATATAAACCGACTTTAATATTGCTAGTGTCACAAAGTTACCTGGGGCCGGGGGTGTTTCTGAAATACGACTAGTATTATTAATAGAATATATGTGTAGAAGAAGCCAGGTGTTGAATTGTACAACATCTCCACATGTGGAACAGCATCAGGGAACGGTACCTTTGCGGTTTCCTCGGTCCCATTTCCAGTTGTGCCAGCACGCACATTCTCTAGCTATATACTTCACAGAGACCTTCCTAGGGTTATGTTAAGTACAACAAAATCTTCCATCTACGCGAGACAAGGATTCATGGGTCTTATTTAATTTTGACGACCTTTGCAAGTTTGCAGAAGATCTAGGTATCTATAAGATTCTTATCAGTCCTATCATGGAGATTTGTTTAAGCATAAATCAGAAGTTCTTGATCACCACGTAGGTACAACTCACATGATTCACCAAAGCGCAAGCTGTTGAGAGGTTCTACAGTGCAATATAAATTATAGCTTCCCTGCACATGCAATATAAATATGCACACACATAATTGACTTGGGCACTAAATGCCTCAAATCTTTTGAGTTTCTGCAATTTTTTTCTCCTAGTAAATTGCAGTGTGGCATGCCGAAAGGATTATTATCTTAATTCTTTTTTTGGTATTTAAAGGAACCCAAAGACATATCTGCAAGAATATATGCATGGGTCAACATATCGCGAATAATTTTTGAAATTCTTGATTATCTAATCGATGAAAAATACATAAAAATAACTAAATCTTAGAACTACATGGTCATCGGTCAGTAGCCTCAGTATTTACAAGGGGCTTCTTTGGATAAATCAGTGTTTTGAAGAGTACTTTATGCTTCCATATTAGTAGCGTATTAAAAGCGTTCCGTATTTTTCTCCCTGTTCTTTTCAGTGAAGTATAATATTTGTGATTATTTTTCAAAAATCAAAATTCCATACAAAAATTATTTTAAAAAAGTTTAAATGGGAATACATAAGTTTCCAGTTTACTAATATTGCATTTTCCATCCACTTATTTTTAATATTTGCTCATATAAATCTAGATATATATATACACTAGAGTATCCTCAACCCTACTTTAGGGTAATTTTTCCTTACTATTAGGTTATTTGATGTTTAATAATTTGGCAACTTTTATCAAAATGAAACAATGCGTGGTTATTTTAGTAACATAATCTTTTCTTAAATTCCATAAAAAATCTTATCTTTTGTTTTAGTTATGTAAAACCTTGATATTACAAAATGTATTCATATACATTAGACTTAATATACATACGATTATTGGATTAATGTTGATTTTCTTTTTCCGTACACCATGAAGGGAAAAATTAACAAATTATATTTCATAGGTAAAGTAAGTAAGGAAATAATTAAAAAAAATTAATGTAATTTACCCTTTAATTTAGATTACGTCTATAGGTCAAACTTTAAATAAATCTTTCACTAATAAAAAATTAGTAGGTATAGAATTGTATGAAAATTATTTTATTTTGATATACTAATAAAAGGATTTGGAAGTTTCAGAAACATCGTATACACATGTAGAGAGGAGTCTTAATAAAGATTATGTTTGTTGCAAACCATCGAGTGGATCAAGCAATGCAAAACCCACCTATAAGCTTCCCCATGTGCCACCAAACCCACAATAGATATGTAATATATTCTCTCCACTAAACTTTGTCTTCGTAATTAATCCACATCAATTAAATGCATCCCTCATTTACTCATGACTACTAAATCAATATAAAACTTGTTGTAGTAAACATTTAAAAAAATGCATGTCCATTTCTCCTTCTTTTTATTTATTGAAATTTAAATCAGTCTACGCAAAAGTATTCCAACTCTCTACCAGCGGGCCATACAAGAGATAAATATGGTTTTTAATTCAGTTTCATTTTCTCTTTTATATGTATGTATATGTATGCATATATAAAGATATTTAAATACAAGTACCAAAAACATATATATATATATATATGAACTGTTAACTTTTCTCTATTTTTTTTATATGTAGTTGATTAGGAAAAGAGCTTTCATCGGAATTATAGAGTATATATGAATAATCTGATTCAAGATACGAATTAAAGTAGAAACAAAAGAAAACGTTAAAAACATTTGCAAGTTTTGTAGAGTGCTAAACTTCTTTTTATATTCATCAATTGATCAGCAGTTGCATCAAGCATCGGTAATCGAACATTGTCGTATAGCATTGATGCATGTAGTCCACAAGAATTTGTAAGCAATACTGTTGAATGTGAATCTTACATTAGCAATACATGTTTGCCTTGGATAAATATTTTAGGATGTGACCCTTTATTTATGTATATATTTGGGGGTTTGTGACTTATTGATTTGATTCCCCATTTTGACTAGTGTACATACCTTACCCTATTTTTTTGGGTGCAATTTATGCTGAAATTTTATGTTCAATCCAAAACCACAAGGTAATATACTAGTATGACATTCTTCTAAAGCTTCACCTTGAATGGTCTGATTGCTCTGATTCGAATATTTTTTGTGGTCTTGTGAGCATAAGGTTTTTACCTTGGGGATCAAATCTAATTATAAGTATGTTCGACCACATTTTTAAGCTCTATACCTATTCATAAAATTATAGGCAAGTTTGGACCTAAGCTCCATGTAAGTAAGATGAGAAATCTTTTATGTGTACATATATATTCTCTATTATTAATGTTGTCTATGTAAGAATCGAAGTTCTAAAATTATAACAAGTTTGGATCCCTATGTAAGTTGTATGAATGTTAAACACTAGAAACAATTTAGTCCAACTAAAAAAAAAGGAGAAAAACAGTCAATTTTCAGAACTGAGCTTCCTTCCGATAATAGTTATAAAAATAAAAATGTTAATACACATACATAGAAAAGATGAATCCAGGACAGATTTATGATTACCCTAGCGTGAATTGAGGATCAAATAAGAAACACTCCAACGTCAAAGACAAATCTGTTTGCTGCCATGTCCAGGACAACATTAATAGATTTGTCGTATGCTATTTACATGCAAGTTCGTTAATTAGATCGATAATTAAGCAATTTTATCCTTGATTTGAATAAAAATTACGTTGATGGAAGTTGGGTTCAAAGGATAATTGGCATATCTTTGTGGAAGTTAAATAAACCCCTTGTAATCCAAATAATTAATGTAAAAGAATATTGTTTCCTAAGCAAAAATTTTATCGTCTACTGATCATCGTTATATATTCTATACCAAAACCAAATGGCAATGTTTTTAAGAAGCGGTATTGGTGGGGTCTACGGTAATTGCATGACCTCACATGCCTGTCTTAGCAGCATACTTTCCACCACAAAACAACTCTTAAAGTGTGTCCCACAACATCATGCGTCTAAGCTAAATTAGATTTGGCTCTTCTCCGATCCATATCACCAGATCTACTTCTAATCCTATCGACCTTGTGGTAGTGATTATGCATATTTAAGCACTCATACATAGCTTTCCTTCCAATCAAACACACAAGTTACTATGTGTAGATTTTTTTATCAAGGGTGCTTAATAACTACTTTGAGGAAAGTCATATTTTGCATTCAAGATTCTTTACAAAGGATAGCAAATTAAGATCCAATTAAGATTAACTCGACCTTCCAATATGTCACTTATTCAAATAACTTTCCTAAGAAACTGCAAAGCAAGATTTCTAGAATCTGGAATTGTTTAATGGGGATTGCGGTCTGACTCTGTAAATGCTTATTTTTATAATTATGCATTTCTTATTGTTTTCCTAATAGAATTTTTACAGCTTTTGGATTGTGTTAACTTGACATTGAAACTGGAAGAACCACATGCAAATACAGGACCACCTCAATTCCAAACCATATACTTCCGTTATCTGTTTGGTCTTATTTAATCAGAAAATATTTTAAATAACATATAACACTAGCTACCAAGAGCAAATTGCTCAATAGATTGAGACAATAGCTGCTAACAATTAAGAAACGTGTATCACATTAGAAAATGTAGGTTTCTAGATATTGAAAATTCAATATGATATAAATAACAATATGCAGACAACATTATTTAGTATGAATCAATCAATGGCAATAAAACCAAAAAAAAAAGTAAAAAAGAAGAACTATATGCAGACAACATTATTTAGTATGAATCAATTGCAATAAGACAAAAAAAAAAGTAAATAAGAAGTAACATGAAGCAATCTTTTCACTATATTTTTAAAGCTGTTTTAATACAATCCTTTCTTAAACTTTACAACTTGACATAGATTTGGCCAATGCCATAAGAGTGTCCACAGAAACACGCTAATATCGCGCGTGAAGTAATCAGCTCATTTCTAATACAGCATTAGAATATTATAACGCATTAAATCAAAGGCAATCGCTTTCAAGTCATAGTCTACGAAACCATGACTAGAGCAAATTATCAAACATTAAGGCCCTCTCTCTCTCTCTCTCTATATATATGTATTATATTATTGCCTCTATATCTTACCGTGCTTGTTGTATGTACACAGGCAAACGAGAGGGACGAGGGGAGCATCAAATCTAACCACACATATCTACGAATCTGTGCACAATCTGATCCAGCGATGCACAATTACTGGACCAGTGGCAGCAGCTTATAAAGGGTGTTTTGAAGATCTCTGATTCAGATCACAAGCGGTTCTCTCCCGATAAAATTGGTTGTGTCAGGAGAAAGCTTTGTAGTTAACAAGCAAGCTGATTCGTGAGTATCTTCCGGTCTTTCACTTCCCTCTTTGCCTTGATCACATAGAAAATTAAAAGAAGATGAGCAGCAGATACTGTGGAGAGCCAAACTTAGTCCATGAGAGAGGTGGGTCTTCAAGGAAAGGCAAAAAGAGCAACTCAGACAAGCCTAAGCAACCACAGAGAGGCCTTGGAGTTGCTCAACTGGAAAAGATCAGATTACATGGCCAAATGGGAAGCTACCATCCCTCTCTTCATGCTCTTTGTCCCACAAATTTCAACCAGGTATATATCTTCCCCCACCATTTCTGTCTCCCTGCCCACCTTATTCACGCTATATGTGTTAATTTTGTTGCCTAGTAGTTAGTTGGTTACTAGGGCTTTTGTTTATAGCTTAGAAAATTAATGTGAGGAAATTCACGCAGGAGGATATGGAAATTCAAGGCCTTTCTTTTTCAATACCATCATCTTCCTTTTCATATTCTTCATTAACGTCAGCTTCCTATGGTTACCCTTCAAGCATCTCGGTACACTCTCAATTTTGTTTCAGGAAATTGAATGTCCATATCTAAGTCTAGCCAATACGTTCATGTTAAATCATGTGCAATCTGACAATCTAAGAATGATTATCTAGAATATTAGTTTTAATCTTCAAAAAGATTGCTGACAGAAAAACATGAATTGTATGGTTTCCATTTAGCAGCCATTCATCTCTTTCAGTTGTCATAGTAAAAACTTCAATCAGGCATGCTTCTGATAGTCTCGAGTTTGCGAAGCACTATCTCCTACTTCAGAAACAAAAGGAGACCCTCTCTACGTATGTATGTACTAGATCAAGAGAATTAATCATTTAATTTGAAAGAAATATTATTTTGTTATTGCTCACTAGCTATACACTAGTTCTAGCTTACTTGTGAGTCATTAAGTGACACGTTAACAAATTGTTGGAAGGAGTTGGAAGTAGTTGAATGCTTTTTATCGTCATAATGTTGTCCAGTCGCTAAACCACAGGTTTCACCTGGTATTGCAGATGGGAATTGGTGATTGTGAAAGATCAAACATAAGATATGGTGATTCTCTAGCATCCGTTGCAGCTAGGTAACTAATTTTGTTAAACTTTTTGGAGATGCTAAGAAAACGAGTTGTTTTTGGGTAGCTAGAAAGTCTTAATTTCATGTTCTCAGGTATTACATGCCTCAGATTAACCTGCTAATTTTATTTTTCTTCTAAAACCCAGCTGGAATCCAAGAAGTAACTACTTGGAGACGGAACATTTTGCACAACCAAGGGCAGATCGACACATTTTAAATCCACTCGTTGAGGTAATTCCCTTTTGCTTTACATTACTTTTAGTGAAATGGATTCTGATTAAATTTCTTGAAATTTTTTACAAGTTGTTAATGCTTTGGGAATGATCATTCACTAAGCTATCTCTATTAACACGTATGACATATATAGGATTCGAAACAAAAGAAGAACAAGAAACTCTACACTGACTGTGGGGGTTCAAGCAGCCAGAATTCCGAATCAAGCGATGGTCAGGAACTGGATTTGGAGCTCAGATTGTCAATTTAATCAAGGGTTCTTTTCTGCTGATCAAGATCATCCGGTTCAACACGTGTTATGGCTTACTAATTTTATTTGAAGTTCCAATATGTCCATCACCGCTTGTATCTTTCTTTGTTTTCTTTACCTTTTCCTGAAATTGCAAACAACTTAGGGAAGGTAATGAACTTGCTTGAAGTATCATTGCGAAAAGGATCCTTTGTGTCTGAAAGATGCATCAAATTTTCTTCTCTGTAGTTCCGGGGAATTGTCAAAAAGAAAGAAAGAAAGATAGTTTTCCCAGTTCTTGCCTTTCATATATGTTCATAACTAAACTAGACAGCATCTGACAAATAACACGTTATTCTCCTTATGGAAATTATATCCAGTTCACCTGATTGCCGACTAATTCTGCTTATAGTTTCACTTACACCTGCTCTTCAATAGAATTAACTTTATTAAAGTAGATAGAAAAAAATATTGAAGCATGTCAAAGGACAAGGTAAATCTGGTATACCTAGTTTTCTATTTTTCCCTTAAAACTTTCCATTGTTGGATGGGTCCCTTTTCCTATATCAAGAAACAGTACAGACTTGTCAGTTACGGTCGAGTGTGAAGTTAACCAATTGATAAAGCATATAAGACAGTTGTGTGAATTGCATTGCTGTCGGGCAAATGGCGCAATGACTGCTGAGAGTCATCATATAGGGCTGATGGACTGTAGCAGTCTAAAATGCATCTCCGTCAAGATCACAAGGGCATAATTTAAGATTAAACGCAACATTTGTGTACATTTTCACTAGTATTAGTACTCAGTGCCCTAATGCTACACCATTGTTTTTGGAACTTCAGAAATAAAGCCTAGTGATATTCTTTGGTGATGTATTGTCAAGGTTTTACTTACTGGTGATGATAAAGTTTGATCTTGAAATTAGTGGTTTAATTTCCTTTGTCACAAATCAGAGCCTAAAAAGTCAAAAGAAAAAGAAAATGTATGAATTAGGACGTGCAGAAGGGAAGACGCCAAAAATGATATAGCAGATCGTCCTGTTAGTTCATTGTCCAACAGATTACACTTATTTATGAATATTGTGACACCCCAAAATTTTAATGTTTGCATCTTTATGAATTGATGAAATTTAATATTTTAGTAATATACATTTTCTTAAAATTCTATAATTACATTAGAGATTAAAGAAAGTATATAATTGATCAAGTATATATGGTGGCAGCGGGTAAAGAAGAAGAAATTTTTTTATGAAAAATATATTAGTTTAGTTGCTATTAATACTAAGCACTGTTCGATATTTTAGATATAACTGTTATAGAAATATTAGATTGAGGTAATTCAAGAAGTTATGAAAAGATAAGAAAAATTTTATATATTTCCATAAAAGACACTTAAAGTTGATCCATACATATTGGTCGATCAGTGGTTGACGACTAGTGTTAATCCTTTTCAAAATCAATTTTTGATAACAATAGTAGTTATCATTTTTACAGAAAATAAACCATATGAACCAAAAGAATAGTGACTAAGAAGGTTTGAGAGGCAAGTTAGAAGTGCAAGGAAGGTGATTTCAAAAATGCATTAGCATCCACATTATTTAGGTAACGTTTGGACAATTTCAAACTATAAAAAGTTATTTAACGAGCATTTCATACAAATGTTGGTAGTATATACCAATCAGAGCATTTTAGGATAATGAGTATGGTTAGCTAGGGCCTATTAGTCGGTGTTAGAATACACGTCTATCATTCTATTATCAAGGGCGGATTATATGGAGTTCGATAAAGACATGTATGGGTCCATCGGTTAGAGTAAACTAATTAATGTTAAATAAGGATTGTATGGAGTTCGATAGGACGCATTATCAGAGGCCAAATCTAGGAGTTTAGATCCTCTATCTAATATTATGGTGTCTTATTGTGTCCAATAAATCTCAGTCATTTATTTATGTGAGGTCTGCATGGGCTCCGCACGAATCTCACAAAATAAATGGCTGAAATTTTATGAGATAGAATAAGACTGAGTAAAACTAGACAGAAGATCTGATTTCCAAATCCAGTTGTGTACTATTTTGTTATTTAGGATGCAGTATCTGAGACCAAATCTAGGTGTGCACCATTTCGTTAACCAGGGCGAATGAGCTAGTGCTAGAATGAGCACTTATCTTTTTATTGTCTAGTACGCATTATTCGGTTTAGATCCAAATGTGGATGAATATTTGGCGCCTACTCTAGGAATTACGAGAAATTATTTGGTTAGTCGACAGTACACCGGTATGTGTGCATAACTACAGCAGACAGCATCTGACAAATAACTCTCTATGATTATTTTGGTGTAATGCATTGATAAGACTTCTTTCTATTGCAGATGGTTCACATAGGTTTTTTTTTTTTTTTTTTTGGGTAAATTAGTGGTTCACATAAGTTGGTAGTCGCTCTTTTTTTTATCTAAAAAGAAAAAACCAAAGAAAACTACGTAACAAACAGTACCCTAATTAATGTAGGGCTCTTCGGCACCATGCTGGTCGCGAAAAATTTGGTTCCAAAAGGTCACCGGAGGCTCCTGCAAGATATGCAATCTTGGGTAGAAGGTCACTGTAAAGGAGGTCATTCGATCTGCGCACTGATTCTCTTCGCGATACACATATTGAAAATGTAGAAGGTCACTGTGAGGGAGGTCATTCGATCTGCGCACTGATTCTCTTCGCAATACACATACTGAAGGTGTACCTCCCAATTTCGCTGCAATAATCCTCGTATACTTGCCACCAACAAAGGATTTTCCGTTAAAACTAACTTAGAAGTAGAGAGGATGTTAATTATCTCAAAAGAGTCCATTTCCATAATAACACGTCGATGAGACGGTGGTGTTGCTGCTTACATGTAATGATAGATAAATATATTTTTATCTTATTTATTATTTTTATTTTTTCTTATTTGAAAATATACTACCTTACTTTGTGAATTATTTTTGCTTTTGGAGAATTATTTTTGCCATTAAATGCTTTAAAAATCCTCTTGTAGATGATTGAAATAATTTTTTAATGTAGGAAATGGTTGATGAAAATTTTATTACCTTATGTAATTATGATAAGTTGGAATAGCATGTGATTATCCTTGGCTCAGTTTTTCGGCCTAAAGCTCTAGGTTCCACTAACAAGTGACGATCTATCAGGGACCAATAAGTGGGCTTAAGATCTAGGTATCAAAAAATACCTCTAGCAGTACAATACTAGCAAGTGGTCACTGCACAAATGTGTAGTTAAAATTTGAAAACGCACCGCAAGAAAAATAGAGTATAGCGACGGAAATTATCGACAGAATTTGTTCATATTTCGTTGGTAAGCTTAATTAGCGACGAAATTCACCGACGGATAACGGCGTCGGAGAAACGGCTGTCGGTAAATTTACCGACGGAAATGTTTTCCGTTGGTAAATTTATC
>JANKOD010000192.1:8473590-8488258 GCA_026284645.1 Erythroxylum acuminatum
ACCAAAAACCTAACTTGAGCGTCGGAGGGGCTAATCGGGATCTCACCCCCGACGTGCCTTCCTTTGTTTTGCAGGTACCAAGACAGTCATCCCATGGATCCAAACGGCAACGCACCGTTCAGCCAAAATCCGGCAGAACCAATACCGTACTGTACTAAAATTAAATTTGATATATTATATTCGCAACGTTAAATTTAAGACACCTCCTCGTGTCAAAAGAAATATATGAAATAAAAGGAATTCAACTTTTGTCGTTTTGCAAAAGCTCCTGTTCCAGTCTCTCTTAGTTCAAGAAACTCCTAGTCACATGCAATTGAATTAAATTGAGACCTAATTAAGTATTTATGTTATAAAACAAAATTGCGAATTCTGAATGCCGCCAGATATAATTAGTGGTTTTAGGAGCGTGCCTCCTCCATAATAGTCTTCGAGCAATAAGACCCTCTCTTTTAGTACCAACCTTGCTACAACCTCTTTTTTTTTTAAAAAAAAAAATTGCTATAATAGCAATCTCTCAACTACGAGGCGGGACTCCTAAAAGCTCGGAGACCTAACCATCCTATTTTTGGACAACAATTTTGTCCCGTCAACCTATAAATACTATAGGCCTCATGGTCATCAACGAATAAAGCAGCCGTCCGGCGGACGACCGGACTCCCTCTCTTTGAATCTGTTTTTTTTTCTTTTCCTTTTCATTTTAATTAACAATGACAACATTGAGGAGGTCCTTCTGCATTCTTCCTCTCCTCCTTTTTGCCACATCTGCTCATCTTTTTGATATCAATCATAACTTTTTATTCAATAATGAAAAGAAGTTAATGGGACCTCATGAATTGTTTGGAGACCCTTTTGGGAACCCAAATGATTACAAGGGCCAAAATTTACCTGGAGACTTCGACGTTCCCAAAGATATGTTGCCGAATAAGGACGCTCAGGAACACTTGCCTGTGACTGGAACATCCGGAGGGGCTCAGCAACCCATTGCCGACGGTGAAGTTGGCAAGGAAAAGGCAGGTAATACAAAGAAATATAGAGGGAGATGGGAGCTGGTTTCTAAGGACTCTGGTGTATCAGCCATGCATTCGATTTTGCTTCCGAAGGTTAACAAGGTCTTAATGTATGACGCCACCATTTGGCTTATCTCAAACGTGAAGTTGCCTGGAGGAGAATGCCGTATTCTTAATAATAAGACCGGGGAGAAGGATTGCTGGGCTCACTCGGTTTTGTACGACATAGAGACCTCAAAACTTGAGCCAATTATGGTAATACAAAACACCGTGATTTCACATAATCTCCCAAATATGTTTTTATTGTTGTTTTCCAACGTACATACATATATATATATATATATACATACATATACATATATATGTATATACATACATATACATATATATATACATACATATATACATAGACATATACGTCTCTCCTAACATATCCAAATTATACATCATGATAACAGTTGCACACAGATACATGGTGCTCGTCAGGAGGTCTCACTTTGGACGGTGATTTCGTTAGTACTGGCGGTTTTCAAGGAGGTGCAAACACTGTTAGATACCTTTCGACATGCAAAGATTGCACTTGGAGAGAATACCCTCCTGCTCTTGCTGCCCCGAGATGGTAAGCAGACAAATAAACTTCTCAGTTTTCTTATTTCATATAATTAAACCAAATCATGGTGCCCGACAATTTGCAGTTTTTGCATGTATGCTTAACTCTTAGAATGTCTCAGCTCGGGGGAAATTTTAATCAATGTTGTTTTTGTGTCTTGTCTATTAAGGTACTCAACACAAGCAGAATTAGAGGATGGTGGCTTCATTGTGGTTGGTGGCCGTGATGCCTTCAGCTACGAGTATATTCCACCAGAAGGCAAAAGCAACGCAAAACCCTACTTCTTTGAGTTCCTCCGACAAACCAACAATAAAGAAGAGAACAATTTATACCCTTTTGTCTACCTCAACACCGACGGCAATGTGTTCATCTTTGCCAACAGTCGCTCGGTCTTACTCAACCCCAAATCCAACAAGATAGTCCGCGAGTTCCCGGAGCTTCCTGGCGGTCACCGAAACTATCCTGCTTCCGGAATGTCTGCAATTCTCCCCATAACACTCACCGCAAATAACCCGCAAGTGGTCCCCGCTGAGGTGTTGATATGCGGTGGCTCAGCACATGAAGATTCATACTCTAAGGCCGAGAAGCACATTTTCTACAGTGCACTCAGGGATTGTGGAAGACTTAAGATTACAGAGAAAAACCCAGATTGGGAAAGAGAACTGATGCCAACTCCTCGTATCATGGGTGACATGATCGTCCTTCCAACAGGCCATGTCTTGGTTCTCAATGGTGCAATGAGAGGAGCCTCAGGTTGGGGTTTTGCAAGAGAACCCAACTTGGCACCAGTTTTATACAATCCTAAAGCCAAGTTAGGAAAGAGATTCAGGAAGCTCACAGCATCCAGCATTCCAAGGATGTACCATTCATCAAGCGTTCTGCTACCCGACGGCAAAGTCCTGGTCGCTGGTAGCAACACCAACAACGGTTACATCTACGATGCCATGTACCCAACGGAACTGAGAGTGGAGAAATTCTCTCCACCTTACTTGGACCCCCAACTAGTAGACATCAGACCACAAATTCAGGCTGACAATACTGACAACAAGCTTTCCTACGAGAAAATGTTCAAGATCAGATTCACCTCAAAAGATTCAAACTTGCAAAAAAGCGATATCATGGTAACAATATATGCTCCTGCTTTTACAACACATGGAGTTTCCATGAACCAGAGGTTGATTGTCTTGCATGTAGTGGAAGTCAAGAACAAGGGTTCGTTCAGCGAAATCCTCGCATTGGCACCACCAAGTGGTGCTGTTGCTCCTCGTGGCTACTACATGCTTTACGTTGTTCACAAGGAAGTGCCCAGCGTTTCCATCTGGGTTCAGATCAAGTAAAATGCACTTTCTGCTGATCATTAATTGTTTATTTCTTCCCTGAAGTTATAACGAGAAAATTAGTTACGGAAAAATTTATAACATTAAACTCCTTCATTTAATGTTCTTTTTGTTTCTTTTTTTATAGAAAATATGAAGGAGAGTTTTAAGAGAGAGAAAAAGAATTTTCTCACTATATCTCGTTGAAAACTGATTAAGCTCAACGTAAGCTTAAATATACGTCAGACTATACATTGAAAAGTTAGTTATCGAACTAACTAAAAACAAGCTAACTAATACTCCACGGTAACCGCAAAAAAACTCAACGAACACTAAAACAAACATGGAAATATAATAAGTATAATCTTTACATCCCCTCAAGTTGGACTTTGATGAAAATCAAACAAAGCCAACTTGGGCAGCAAACGATGAAAAATAGAGGAAGGAAGAAGCTTAGTGAAGATGTCAACGACCTGTAAGGAAGAAACCACATGAACCGGTGAAATGAAACCCTGTTTGTACTGATTGTGCACGACATGACAATCAATGTCCAGGTGTTTAGTGCGTTCATGAAACACTGGGTTACAAGTGATGTGAATGGCAGACTTGCTGTCGCAATGAAAAGGAATCGGAAGTGGAACCGAAACCCGCAAATCAACAAGTAACTGATCCGTTGCAACTCACACACAGCAGACGCCATGGCTCTGTATTCTGCCTCTGCGGAGCTGCGAGAGACTGTAGTCTGTCGCTTGGTCTTCCAAGAAACTAGACTACTCCCCAAGAAAATACAAAAACCAGTCAAAGACTTTCTGGTTGTAGGACAAGTTGCCTAGTCGGCATCCGAGTAAGCTCGTAAGGTCAGATCAGAAGTTGCAGGAAAATGAGGGCCCAAAGAAGGATTATTCTTGAGATATTTCAGGACATAAATGGCGTGGTCAAGATGGACCTCCCTGGGATTCTACAGTAAGGTAATACAGATGACCAATAGCTTTTTCAACTGCTAGCAAACTCTTAGATTTCTGGTCCTGTAAAACACAGAAGAATGGATAGAAAGTGAAAACTCCATCTTCATGTTTCAAGATTCTGTTCACAGATAACAGGTTATACTTGAAACTTGAGACATAGAAAGCATGCTTCAATACAACCCCCTTGCTAAGTCTTATTTCTCCCATCATGCTAAGCTTCTTTATTGATCCATCTGGCAAACTAACGGTAGATGGCCCTGTTACTGGAACTAACTTACTAAACAGGCAAGCATTTCCTGAAATATGTATGCTAGCCCCAGTATCTACTATCCAACAAGAGTCCTTCATCCCTTTATTGCCTATTGTCTTTTCAAGAGTAGAAATATTACCTGCAAATTCAGCACCGAAGTTCACCTTTTCCATGATCTGCATCTGCGTTTTTTCTTTCATCAATTTTGATAGCTTCTGTTGAATGATTACGCTCATACTTAATCCTTCATTATCCTCCTCATTGTCATCCAAAGGTGTTTCTGCTAAATTTGCCTATCCGGTTTTACCTCCAGTTTTCTTCTGTTGTTTTTTAAGATCCACATACCACTCAGGATAGCCATGTAACTTAAAACAAGTATCCTTAGTGTGTCCATCCATTTTGCAAAACGAACATTTCTTATCTTCTTTATCTATTTTCCATTCCTTTTTCTTGCCATTTTTTTCCCGGAGTTAACAGTCGTTGCTGGTCCAGAGCCAACCATAAGTGCACTCCCTTCTGTTGGCTCACCAAAAGAATCCGAAACCTATTTTTGCCCCTCAACATTCATCAGCATGGAATATACTTTATCTATGTTAGGATAAGGATCCATCATGAGAATCTAGTTCTTAACATGACTGTAAGATTCATTCAGTCCCATTAAGAACTGGATGATTTTCGCATTGTCATTAATTTTCATAATCTTACCCGAAACACCACAGGTACAACAGCCGCATATACACTGAGGTACTAGTAAGATACGCTGCAGTTCATCCTATAATTTGCACAATTTTATGAAGTACATTGAAAGGCTGCGGTTACCTTGTGAAATGCTTCCAATCTCCCTCCTGATCTAGTACTCTTGCGGTCTTGTAGAGTCACCAAATCATTTTACAAGTTTATCCCATAGATCCTTGGCAGAGGACACATACAGAAACGCATCATGAAGATCTGTTGTCAACGAATTCAAAATCCAAGATTCCACCATGGCATTGGCGCTTATAATCTCCTCGTAATCTACCACATCCTCAGCTGGAATTTGAATCTTGCCAGTAATGTAACCAAGCTTGTGCTTAGCTGCATGAGCTTTCTTCATTGAAGTGCTTCACGTCCTGTAATTGAATCCATTCAGAGGTGTAGTTACAAGACTAGCACCTGGATTTTCAGAATCTTTCTTCTGATTCGTTGTCATCTTGAAGCTGCAGTTCTTGAATTACGGCTCTCCGATCACAGTCTCAACATTACAGATAAAGAATATGAAAAACAATTACCAGTCTCTGATACCATATAGAAAATATTAAGGAGAGTTTTAATAGAGAAAAAAAGGATTTTCTCACTATATCTCGTTGAAAACTGATTAAACTCAATGTGAGCTTAAATATACGTCAGACTATACATTGAAAAGTTAGTTATCAAGCTAACTAAAAACAAGCTAACTAATACTCCACAGTAATTGCAGAAAACTCAACGAACACTAAAACAAACACGGAAGTATAATAAGTATAATCTTTACATTTTTCTCTCAACCTACGTTCCTTTTACACCTGCTCACCAGTATCAACTGAGCTTCGTTAAACCACTACAATAATGTTGACTTTTGGCTACCAAAAAAATCATAGCCAAAGGTATAAAAACCTTTCCTATTATTTTTATCTACATTTTCATTTTGTCCCCTAAAATATTGTCAAATTTTCGTAGCTAAAAATTATAGGTGACATTTTATAAAACCATTGCTAAAGATATTTAGCTATGCATCATTTCTGTAGCTAAAAATTATTAGTGATGTTTCTAGAAATAGTTGCTAATAATTTTGCCTACACTTACTTTTCATAGCTAAAAACTATTAGTTACATTTCCAAATTGTAAATTTATTATATGAAAAAATTGTACAAAAATAATTGATAATTTAAAGCTTGTATATAAAAAGTAAAATATCATTGAATTATATACAAGATTTTAATTTCAACTTTAATATCTTATAGAGAAAATAATAAATACAGAGACCATTATATAAATTATAAATGAAGAGATAACAAAAAAATACAACATAACTCGAACGACTACCTAGGTTAGTCAATGTCAATGAACTTGTAATAATCCAAAAAGCTTAGTTAAATATACTAAAATATTGTGAGTATTGAAAGAATAGGTTTTAATTAAAGCAAACATCACATAACTTTACCATTCACAACATAGTCACTCAGCTGTTGCATCTTCATCAATTTTGCAATCTGAGAAAAATGTATTAAATTTAAATTATAAAACAAACAGGAATTAAAAGAAAAATATTATAAATTTTATTAATAGCATTCACTTTTATCTTCATTGCTATTACAATCTAGGCCAAGTAATTTTCTGAATAACTTATCATACTTGGCTAACTTCATTCGAGTAATCTTCAAAAAAAAAAAAAACTTCATTCGAGTATGTTGTAATTCAGCCTTAAGTGTCTTGTTTTCCTCTTGAAGTTGTTAAATGAATGTTTTACTTGATGAGGTTGAAACATTTGGCTTAGGGGCAAAGCTAAGACCTTTGACATAATCAAAATGTGTACCAGCCACAGTATTGCAAATGTCTTCTACATTGACCTTATTCCCCTCAAACATTGATTTCTGTAACAATTTTTGCATTTTATTCTAAAATTAAAAAAAACAATATTCAATCCAAATATTATTTGTTACTACCATATAAATAAATAAACTTAAATAATAAATAAAATTTTATACTTACATAGTTATTTTCCTCTTCTTCTAACATCCACCTTTCACCTTCTTTATAGTGAGTGACTTTGTCTAGTGTGATCATATCATACACTTGTCCATGTCGTTCCTTCTCTCTCTATCTTATGAAAGAAAAATACAAGACATAATAAATAATAGTGTTCATTGATATAATTATAACTTATAAACAAATGTCTACATATTCATTTCAAACGAATACAAATGATTTCGACCCTTGATTGTGAGATGTTTTCATTTTTTCCCTGTTGACCTTTGCCTTCTCACAATTATCCTAAATAAAGAAAAAAATTAGGTAGTCATTAAATCATCTAACAAGACTAATGGAATAAATGTGAAGGGAAAAAAACAAACTTAAACTTTGGGGTCAGTCCAATAATCACACAAATTATTCCAAATTTGTGGAGACATTCATTCAAGAATATGTCTCTATGCCTCTGGATCAGAAGGAAAAGATTTATAATACCGATGTAACTTATAACAACAATCCTTGGTCTTTTTTTTTCAATACTGAAGTCATACAATTTAAAACATTAGGATTCTTGATATCGATAATATTCAATTTCAACTGTGAACAATAAGTAAAAGTGTAATTAATCTTAAAATAAATGAAACAATATTGCATATGGTTAAATATAATGAAAATTACCGTGACTTTATCCAAAGTATTTTCAAGTAAGTTTTCTTTCTTCAAGTCCTTAACATGCTTTAGATAAGGTAATTATGGTTTAGCAATAATCCCCAACTCACTTGACAATTCTGCAGATTGGATACTGTCTATAGGACGACCTTGCTAAGTATCAATCTGAATTGACAACATGCTATTCATTGCAACATTCATTTGTTGCAATTCACAACCTCTAGTTTTACCTCTACATTCTTTTTTAACATTAATGTTAGAACGAACCTGACAACAAATCGATGATGATAAGAAAATATTAAAACATCTAAATATACATTTGAGTATAAGTCTATTTGTAGGAGTTAAAGATTAACAAACTCATAGATCCCTCTGTATTAGTTGATTCATTATTGTTTGATGCAGAATGAGATTATACGAGACTAATTTAATTCGTGGCTGAGGTAGAATGTTGTTGTTTTCTAGGAATTGAATTGATGACACCAACTGATTAATCTGGTTGAAGTTGTAGATCCCTTTGTTCTACAATTTTCGTACCTACCACCTTCTTCCTTTTGTTTCTACCAGGTGCCATTAAATTGGATTTCTATATAAAAAATAGATATTAGTAACATTACCATACATCTAATCATCATTATCAACATACATTGAATTATTAACAATAATCACATTAACATAAGTCAATCATCAACAATACGCATTAACATAACTTAATCGTCAACAATACACATTGACATAAGCAAACCATCAACAATACGTATTGACATAAGTCAACCATCAACAATACGCATTAACATAAGTCAACCATCACCTATAGGCATTAATATAAGTCAACCATCAACAATATGCACTAACATAAGTCAACCATTAGCAATACGTGTTAGCATAAGTCAATCATCAACAATATGCATTAAGATAGTCAATCATCACTAGTATGCATTAGCATAAGTCAATCATCACTAATCGCATTAACATAAGTCAACCATTAACAATACGCATTAACATAAATGTTACTAACATTACATTTTAAACAATATAAAGGACACTTTTATTACCTTCAATCATCATCATTAATTGCATTATGATTCGACTTGTCATCATTATTATATTAAGCCAAAGTATCATCATTATCATATTTTTCATCCTCAATATAGTCTTCATATCTTTGTAAGACAAGATTGGCTTGTACTTCATTTGCTTATAGTATATTAGGATCAACATCTCTCCTATGGAATTATGATATATCTGCATCTTCTATTTGTGATGCTTCATTATTCGACTTCGATTTAATCTCTTGATATACTTCATCACCTTCTTCACCCATTGGACCATTTTTCCTTTCATAAAAGTAAAAAAAGATGTCAATGTTGAAACTTTTGAATAACTTTCCAATTGTTTCCCAATATAGTGTCGTTAAGGTATAATACTTGCTTTACTTGACTTGTAAGCACAAAAGGATCATTATCGTACCATGGGTTACTAACATTGATACTAGTAATATTGCCATTCACTTTTATGTTCATCCCTTTTTTACTAAGATTAAACCATTTGCACTTAAGTAGCAGAACCTTTTTATCTTTGATGTAATGCAAATATATTATTTATGAAATGACACTATAGAAGTTAATAAAATCATATTATGCTCAACAACAACCCCATGATTTTGTCTTCTAAGTCGACTGTCATGATCTTTTTTGTAAAATATAACTTCATTAACAAAGCAACCTTTATAGTTTTTCCCACACTTATGAGGTCTATATGTCAAAGCATATAATGTTGTCGTTGTCTCTGGCAATTTATAGTTATGTAACCGTATTGTCTGTAGAAAAAATATATAATTAGAAGTTAATTTCACCTACAAATTTCCATAAGTTCATATTATTCCATGAATAACTTAAGTCATAAACCACGATGAGAAGTTAATCTTATATCTTCCTTTAACATTAACAATCCCTTTGCTTCTAATCTTATCTTTATGCTCTATATTTTAAAAAGTAAATAAATGTCAAAAAAGATAGGTTGAATGCTATATTTAAATATGAAATAATGAATTGAGAAGTAATATACGTACTCCATATATAAATCGACTTCCTCATAATTGTTCAAAATATACCAATGGCCAATTTTGAGTTCATTTTTAGTTAACTCCTCATATTTTCCTGTTTCAAGTGGCCTTACTTTTTGGAGAAAACTGATAAGCCAACATCTTGATCAAAATCAAAGTTACGTTTTTCTCTATTAAATCTTATCTCGACGTTATTTAAGTACATAAAACAAAATGTCAAGCATTCATTTGATATATAAGCCTCTGCAATAGACCCTTCAGGTCGAGCTCTATTACACATATAACACTTAAGAGAGCCTAAAACCCTAAGAAAATATAAAACAATGAAAATTGTTACTAACTAATAACTTGAAAAAAGTAAAGGTTAATATAAATTACCTTTCAATGGGGAACATCCATTGAAATTGAACCGGTCCAAAAAGTTTTGTCTCATACGATAAGTGAATTTCCAAATGCACCATAACATCAAAAAAAGATAGGGGAAATACTAGTTCAAGCTTACATAGAATCAAAGTTATGCCTTTTTCATTTTTTCAAGCTCTTCTACTTTTAGTGTCTTACTACATAATTCTTAAAAAACTTACCCATTTATGCCAAAGTTATGGACATATCCTTACAAACACCCACACATTTTGACAAGAAGTAATTGTTACAAAACTAAATGACAATCACGACTTTTCAACCATGAAACTTTTCCCTCATTAGCATTGACACAATGGGCTATAATAGATGCATACCTATAAGAAAACTTAGCTGTTTAAGAAATTGACAAAAAGTTTGCTTCTCCTTTTTTGACGTTTTGTAACATGCAAATGGAATCATGTATGACCCATCATTTCTTCTTTTCAAATGCATATCTTTTCTTATATTCATGTCTTCCAAGTCTAATCTAGCTTTAACTGTGTCTTTATATTTTCCATAAATTCCCATCAAAGTACCTAAAATATTATCACAAATGTTTTTTTCAATATACATCACATCAAGATTATACCTCAATAGTAATTCCTTCCAATATGGAAAATTGAAAAATATGCTTTTTTTTTTCCATTTAAGATCAACAAAACTTCGCTTTCACTTTCTAATACTTAGGTATTTACCAAGTGTAAACCCACCTAAATGTGATAGATGCTCAACCACATCATCACCAAACAAGTGCAAAGGAGTTTCACTATATTCTACTTTGCTATTAAACAATCTACTTCTTCGTCATCTATGCCAATGTTCCAAGTAATGACAATGTCCCATATAACACATTTTACTTCGTCGCCTCATTTAATGAGTTTGTTGGTTACACAAAGGACATGTCATTTACCCTTTAATACTCCATCTAGAAAAATTGCCATAAACTAGAAAATCATTTATAGTCCATAAAATAATCGCATGCATTCTAAATTTTTCACTTTCAACAACATCATAAATTTATAATCCAACCTCTCAAAGATGTTTTAAATCATCAATTAATGGTTGCATGTATACATCAATATCTTTACCAAGAGCAATAGATCTTGGAATAAGTAAAGACAGTAACACCTTTATATACTTCCATGGGGTAAATTTTTTGGTATAAGAATTACCGACCACATGTTGTAAGAGGTACTCATATTACCAAATGATCCATTAGAGGATAAACTAAATCAAACATTACAAAAATCATCTGCAAATCATCGAAACTTTCCATCAAAGTCTTTCTATGCCTTTGAGTCTATTGGATGATGCATAATGTTATCATCAACGTGTTTCCCTTTATGCCACCTCATATTTATGGTTTTTTTTGTTAACATAAAAGCCTTTGTATTCTTGGTTTGATAGGGAAGTATCTCAAGATTTTATACAATATCTTTTTTCCTTTCCCATCATCCATTTTCCACCTTGATGTACCACAAATGAGACATTCTTTAAGACCATTAATGTCCTTCCGAAATGTAGCACAATCAAACTTACAAGCATGTATTGATATATATCATAATCCAAGGTCTCTTAATAATTTCTTTACTTCATAATAAGACTTGGGCAATTTGTGTCTAATAGGTAATGCATCATTAAGCAACTCAATCAACATGTCTAATAGGTAATGCATCATTGAGCAACTCAATCAACATGTCATAAGATTTGTTACTCCATTTATTATATGCCTTCGAATATAACAACTTGAAAACAAAAGACAGCTGTGAGAATTTTGAGCACCTTGGATATAATTCTTCTTGAGCAACTTTTAATAACTTCTCAAAATTATCTTCTGTAACACTACCAATTATATTAGGTAAACCACTATAATTTATAGTCTCTATATAATTATGCAAATCCTCTAACATCTCTTCAATCCCATCATCAACTTCATCATTAATATCACTATCATCTACATCATTATTGTTACCAACATCATCACGTATATCAACACTTCTAGCATTACTTGCTTCATAATGTTCGCTATGATAAATCCATAGAGTATAGAATTTATCTATACCTCGAATTAGCAAGTTATTATTTAACACTTCTTGACTTTGAATGTTGAAATTCAAAAGATCTATGTATAGGCAACGAATTTCACAATCTAAACCCATTTGATCTTTTACAAATTGCATGAAACTCTTCACTCCTTCTAAGTATTGAGTGGACCATTTTTGTTGAGACGTCCAACTTTTATCCATGTAGCTATACAATTAAAAGTAAACCATTGAATTACTAAATGCAATTTAATTTCTAAATAACATAATGATAAATCAATACAATTTGACATACTAAGTTTTAATTCAACCAAACAATGAAATTGAGCTTGCTAAGAATAAACACATGAATTCATCTAATATTTTAAACATACCTCTTAATTCTAAAGCAATAACTGTAAGATATAATTTAATGTTTGCTTTCACAATTATGAGCTTTAGCAGCTCTTGTTTGACTATATTTGTAAATAAAGTATTGATATTATCATTCCTAACAAAAAAAATTTGGACTTATTATGTTAGATCATCAATATCATTTTTTAAAGAATACATTAACAAGAAGATTTCTTAAATAAAGATAACATGAAGTTTTCAATTAAACTTATTATGTTCAATAACAAAAGCAAATAAAGAATTGACAACCACATATGTAAAACAAGTGTTTTATGAGATCACATAAAATTGATTTTAGCATACCTGTTAACTATAATAGTCCATGAGAACACATCTTTAGTTACCATGTCATCAAAAATCTCTCTTGCAGCAATCAAGTAGCCATATTTCACATACATATCCAAAATAACATTTATCAAATTCAAGCTATAATTTAAATTTCTTTTTCTCACATATTCATTAATATTATTTCCCACTTTCAAATCTTCAACGAACAAGCTGAAAGAACAGTAATGACAATGACCTTATTTGGTTTAACCCTACTCATCAACATGGAATTAAAAAGCTCCAAAGCCTCGTTATAACATGTAAGGCCCCAACATATATCCTAGAAGTATTATAGCATGTCTAAGGTGTATCAAGAAGTGAACATAAAGAATTAAGTACATCTAAGTATAGTAAGAGACATAATGGTACTTAATATAAAAGACATCGGTAAATGGATAATTTGTTCACTTCGGCATGGACATACATATTTAGACGTGAAATATGTAAGGAAATTTTTGTTATGTTTGCTTAGATTATGAGCGTGATGTGATAGGAATTGATAAAAGAAGTAGTCCATAAGCAAATGAGATATTTTTGGTTAAATTGGATGTATTTTTTGTGTTGTTCTTGCATTATAAGACCAAAGTTGTTGATTTGGGATATGTACCTTGCTAGATGGATAGGTTCTACTAAATAGACTTTTGTAATTTAGCCATATCTTGGCTTGTATACCTCAAAATTAGATAATTTCAATTGGAGATTAAACTAGACTCATAGATTTAAAACTTTAATGAAGGAATCGAAATTTGATTCTACCTCTAAGATTTTTGAATTCTAGTTTGAAGTTGCATTCTAGTTGCTGTCCTTGTTTTCGAATAGCTTGTAGTTTTTGGGGCATAACTCCTGATATAATTAACCAAATTACATGAAATTTATGCCATTAGAAAATTAAGACATAAGGGAATGAAATTAATTGATAATATCATAGGTCAATGTGGGAATTAAAGGAAAAAGAAGGACCAATATGCAAATTTTCTAAAGTTAACACATGGACCAATTGGATTAAAGCATGTCTGTCCAATAAGAATAAAGCTTGTGTGTGTCCAATAGAATTTTAACACATGTTCCAATATTCAAGCTTAGTTGATTCTTTATCCTAACCTGAGCACATTTTTGCACTCAATCTAAACACACCTTGAGAAGGTGATACTATCAGAAACATTTCATCTTTTGCTTCCACCTCCTTAGCCATCAAACGCCATCTCAGCGTATTCCACTAGGATGAATATCATAGGTAGTTATTTATGCTCCTCTAATAGCCTCTTTGTTCAATCGTCTTTATTAGTACACATACTTCTTATTTCAATCATAAGGTATCGTTCTCCCTATTCAAACTCAAAATTCGTACTCATTTCCAATTTCTTAATAAGATTTAGAATTTCCGAGATCTCAATTTGAGCTTTGTTCATGTGAAACCGATCAACTCCATTCTGTACTCTTTATTACACTAGATTTTATCCTAAACTCTTACACAACATGTAGCACCCCACTTCCGCAAGACTCGAACTCGACATCGACGGTGATATCTGAGTTCATGCCCGCGAAGGTAGCATGCTAGAACAATTAACCAATCACAAATCTATATAAATTATTTTTTGAAACAATAACATAGTTAGAAGTCCATTTTCAATTTGGGCCAGATAAGGTTAAAAGTCGATAGCACTTTGTTCTCAAGATTTTACAATTCATAGTTCCATGATTCATTAGGGCCCAATTTCGTTTATAACCCTTTTTCAATTATAAATCAATCCACTTTGGGCCATTTGGGCCCATTCAAAACACAAACACATACAATTATTTCAAAAAGGCATCAATTGATATAAGTAGCAATATCCACACTTAACAATCCCATTTACAAAGATTCCCATGCTTTATCATTTATTACAAACTGAAATGTTCAAATATACACTGAATCA
>JANKOD010000192.1:8513944-8545139 GCA_026284645.1 Erythroxylum acuminatum
TGATTGTGTATGTGGACGATATTATAATCACAGGCGATGACACTAGTGAGATCAATGATCTTAAACAAAAATTGAGGCTAGAATTTAGGGTAAAAGACCTCGGAGCGTTAAGGCACTTTCTTGGAATGGAGATTGCTAGAAGTAAGGAAGGTATTTTCATATCTCAAAGATGGGTTGCAAACTTATGGGAACTCTACTGGAGAGAAACTGGAAATTCAAGAAAAATGAAGAAGATCCTCTTGTTGACAAAGGAAGATACCAAAGGTTAGTAGGAAAACTTATATATTTATCACTAACCAAACCAGATATTGCTTATTCTGTGAGTATTGTTAGCCAATTTATGCACTCTCCAACTCAAAGACATTTAGAGGTAGTCAACCATATTCTGAGATATCTCAAAGGCAGTCTAGGTAGAGGATTAATGTTTCGAAAAAAAATGAGAAAAGAAGCATAGAAGGTTTCACAGATGCAGATTGGGCTGGTTGTATTGAAGACAGTAGCTCAACATCTGATTATTGTACTAAACTATTGGGGAATCTTGTCACATGGAGAAGCAAGAAGCAGTCCATAGTAGTAAAAAGTAGTGCAGAAGCAGAGTTTAGGGCGATTGCACAAGGAATTTGTGAAGTTATTTGGTTAGAGAGGTTGATGCAGGACCCAATATAGTGAAGAATCCAGTTCAATATGATCGAACAAAACATGTTAGAATTGACAGGAGCTTTATCAAATGTGAAATAGAAGGGGGCATTGATCTATGCTATGTCCCTACTGAAGCACAAGAAGCCGATATCTTCACAAAGATCATGCCTAGGCCTAGATTTGAGACAATTCTAAGCAAGTTGGGAATGATAAATATCTATTCCTCAACTTGAGGGGGGTGTTGGACAATTATTTTAGATAAGTTTAGTTAACTTAGGAGATTATCTTCTAGGAGATAAGTTTATCTTCTAGTTGATAAGAGATTGGATAAGTTAGGATACATCTAGTAATTTAGTAGTATTAGGTTAGGTTATACGCGTGTATAAATTACATACAATTAGAGAAATAAATTGGCTTTTTCTTCTGATATTTCTATACCCTCTTATTTCATAATATATTCATAAAAAGTTCCAAGAAATATATAGAAACATGTAAGTTACATTTATAGTACTTATGCCATTTCCCATCAGATGTAGCTCCTCAATTACTGGCAACAAATGTTGAAGCTGTTCAACCTGAAATTTCAAAAAATGCTTCTTTGACTTTCGAATTTGCAAATTATAATTAACACAACAAAAAATAACTACCTGTGTCCAATCTACACCAGAATTATTTAAAACTAGTATCCGAATGTTTTTCAGTTCAGGTAGCCCAGAAATGTCCCCTCCAATTATATTTTTAGACAAATTAACAGCTGAAAGAGTTGGTAATTGCTTGCATATTTCACTAACATCCTGCAAGAAGTAATCCAAATAAACCAAGAAGCTTAGGCAGCACCTAACAATTACAGAGTATAAGTAAGATTGATATACCAAATAACAAAATAAGTAAACACCAAATTGTAGGCCTCTTTAAAGCAAGAATTACATTCATAGTGCACTAAATTTGGCCAAGGAATCCAAGCACAGAATTACAAGAACATCTTACTCAACTAGTATATTCAACGTACAACAATTCAGTGGTAACATATGTATTATGCCATGCTTTTCTATGAATAGTATATTATCACCACTTAGGAGCCTGCTAAGCATTTTTGTAACAATCGCATCAGAAAACCAAACTTGTCTCTTTGTCAGAGAATATCCTAAATCTATCAGATGACTCAAATCACTTTCCTATTTTAAGAAATCTTGTACATCACTTAAAAATTATTCCTATCAATTCTGTTGATATTATGGAAATAATCAACTTAATATTATGGAAATAATCAGCAAATTATCTCTAGTGATAATTAGCTGATTCTCTATAGATAATTAGTTGAGATTTTATTATTTAGAGAATAAATGGATTCTTAATTAAAGGAGGTAATTAGGGTTGTATTGTCCTATATATTCCATGTACTATTCATAGAAAAATCAAGGAAGAATTACTCTGTCTTCTTTCTTCATGGTATTAGAGCCACGGCTCTTCTACAATATTTTTTTCCTTTCTTTGTTCAAATCAATCCTAAATGGACTATCACTTAGCAAGGACTGGCCAACGGAGAAACTCCTCATCCTCTAACAATGATTTCAGTAGTTCAAGTGTGGCTAATTGTGGTGTTATGACAAGCAACATACAACGTAACTGTGATCTTCTTGGCTCAAATTTTCCTTTTCAATTGATGAATCATAGGTTTAATGGTCAGAATTACCAAGAATGGCCCCAAACAATAAAGTTGCCATTGACTGTAGAGGAAAACTCGAGTATTTGACCGGAGAGACAACACAGCCGGCTTCAAATGATCCAAACGTGGCAATATAAAGGTCAGAAAATTCTTTGATCATATGATTAGTATTTATCACATTCTACGTCGAGGACAACTTCAGACAAGCCAGGGAGAATTGATACAAAAGAACTTAAAGTCTATAAAAGAAATAAAAGAGGAAAGACTAATCAATCACAAGCTTTAATTTGGTGGGATGAGGATTGAGAATTGAATTGACATCAAAGATAAAAGTTGAATTAGGATTCCTAATTAGATAGAAAGTAATAGTATTATGCTATTCTTATTTAGATCTGCTATCCTAGTTGTTAGGACTTATAAAATTTCTATTATAATAGGATTTAAATTAGAAATCTTTTTCCTACTAGAATAAGGATTCTAAGAATATATATGTGTACTCAGTTTTTTATTAATACTAAGGAATCTGGAATTTTTCTATAAATTTGAGTTTTCAACTATAAGGTATGATGTTTTCTTCTAAGAGTGGTTCTTGGACCCTAGAGGCGATTCCTAGTTTCCTACTGTCCATTCTTTGTGTTCTTCACACCCTCTTAAACCTACTTTCTAGCCATCTCAAACCTATATTTCAGTCATATTAAACCAGAAATCCTAAACTTAAATTCCCAACAATCAAACCTTAAAATTCTAGCCATACAAAATCTGAAAATTCTACATTCTTAGCAAAAATCCAACCTTGAAACTTGATATTGCAGCAGCCTAATATCAGTCATATTTCCTAATTTTGTGATTTTTAACTACTAATTAATGATTCTTCTATTTGTCCTACATCACTAAGTTGCGAAAGATGGCTCAAAGTGTGTGTGAACTTCTCTGGTTGAAGATTATTCTTGAAGATTTCAAGATTAAGTAGGATGATGGGATGACCTTATAAGACTATACTGCAACAATAAACATGCAATCAACATAGCTCACAACCCAATTCAACATGATCGAACGAATTACGTTGAAATCAATAGACACTTTACAAAGGAAAAATTAGAAAGTGGATTAATTTGTACACCTTATGTATCTATTCATCGTTAGTTGACTAACATTCTCACCAAGAGTTTAAGCAACTCAAAATTTTTCAGACGATTGCATCTAAGTTAAGGAATGGAGAATACTTATTCACTAGCTTGAGGGGAAGTGTGGTGAAATCATGTATATTTATTGGTTGATTGAATGTATTTGATTAAATTTCATATTAATTAGAATATTCCATAAATCATGGGATTAGAGAGTGTCTCAAAAATTATGGGATTAGATATTATATTAGAATCGTTAGTTTCCATTTATACGTACTAGAATTTTGTATATAAGCTACGCCAACTATAAACATTAAAAATATGCAAAAAATTATAGTTCATATTCAAATTTTGATAGATCGCTTATATCGCAAGCTGTTGGAACTGAACTTCCCTCCATCATAAATCTCTTAACTATCCTTCAAATCTTTTCTCCATATCCTTATTGTTGAGATATTCATGAGCTGTAAATAGATTAGAAGAATAAGTTTGGAATCCTTTAAATCAAGGGATTCAGTTAGATAGAGTTACATAGGCTTCCAGATTTAGTTTCCTATTATCTCTCTTGTAATTTCCTATATAATATTGTATACTATCTATTCAAGATGTAAGAATATACGAAAATTCTTTTCCACATGGTATTGGAGCCAATGAAGTTCTTGGCCTACTACTTGCCCCAAAAGAAGGCCCATTATTTAAGCCATCTTAGATTCCAGAGAGCCAACCCCAATTGAGTAATCTTTCGAAGAGTCGAGAAAGGGTAGTAGTCTTTTACCCTAATTAGCGATACGTTTGTCCCTGCGTTGTCGTTTTGTTTATTGTAATTGTAATGTTGAATGTCATCGTGTGATGAAAGGAGAGCTTTTCCTCTCCTCAGCTGTAAACTATTCTTTACTACTTTATGAATTTTCAAATTCTCAAAAAAAAAAAAACTCTCATGACATGGGAGAATTTCAAAACCAATTGTAATTTGCAATTTGGCCCTCCTATTTGCAACAACAAACTAGGAGAACTTTCTAAACTTTGACAAACCGGTATTGTTGATGAATACCAAAGGTGATTTGAGCAACTAGCAGCCCAGGCTAGCACTCTGTCTCAATAACAAGTCAAAATTTTGATTAATGGAGCTACAGAATCCTTAAGACCTTACTAGTGCAATGAGTTTGGCTAGGCAATATGAAAGGAGGATCAACCCACAAGAGAGTTGAATCTGTACGGAAGGTTATCATAAGGGGGAAAAGTGAACTTTTGTTAAAAGGCTGAATTGAGAAATGGAAGAAAGGCATGCCAAGGGATTGTGTTTCAATTGTGATGAGCAGTACAAACCAGGATATCAATGTAAAAAGTTGTCTTGATTGGAAGGTATTGATGAAGAAGAGGAGATTGGAGAAGAGGAACAACAATAGTATGGTTGCATGTTATAACAAGAGTGCACAAATCTCAAACCATGCAAGTGAAGGGGTTTCTCAATGGTAAGCCTTTACTAATTTTAATCGACTCAAGGAGCACTCACAACTTTGTGGATGCAACATTGATGGAACAGCTAAAAATTCCCATGGAACTAAGGTTGAATTGCAGGTTATGGTCGCTAATGGAGAGAAGCTATGTTGTCTTGGCATATGCCATTTGCTGGCTATATGGTTAGGGACTCAACTTTTTTGCTTGAATTTATATATGTTACCTCTTTGTGGATATGGTGCTATTTTGGGAATTAATTAGCTAAGAATGCTTTATTTTTTGGGATTTTGACATGAGATTTAAATGATAGAATCAAGAAGCATAGTTGAATGGCATAGAGGACGACTCCACCAACAAAATTGCTTCCTTATCCACTTCTTCCTTATAATCGAGTAAGGAGATAGAACTCCAAAGAGTCCTTAATGCCTTCCAACTCATATTTAACACGCCACAAGGTCTACCTCCATCCAAAATTTGTGACCATCTTATAACTCTAAATCCAAGAGTGGGTGTTATAGTTGTCCCCTTACTGTTACCCACATATCCAGAAAAATGAAATAAAATGGCAATGCGATAAGATGCTCAAACAAGGAATTATCCGGCCTAGTCAATCCCATTTCTCTTCTCTTGTTCTCTTGGTGAAGAAGGCTGATAATTCATGGCGATTTTGTGTTCACTATCAAGCACTAAATTTCAATGCCGTGAAGAATAAATTTCCTATACCAGTGATCAAAAGAATTATTGGAAGAGTTACATGGAGCTTGTTACTTCTCAAAATTAGACCTGTTTTTAGGGTATCATCAAGTCAGAATGAGAGAGACAAATGTGGAAATGACAACTTCTTGCACCCATCATGGCCACTTCTAATTCTTGGTCATTCCCTTTGGTCTCTCTAATGCCCCCATCCACTTTCCACTCCCTCATGAATTATGTATTCAAAAAATAGCTGAGGAAGTTTGTATTTGTTTTCTTCAACATTTTAATCTACAATGGTACATAGGCAAAACACATTCAGCACCTTTGACCTGTCTTCACATTGTTGAAACAACACTATTTATATCTAAAACAATCGAAATGCTCATTTAGGCAAGCCCAAATTTCCTACTTGGGGTATTTGATTTCCTCCCAAGGAGATGCAGCAAACCCATAAAAATTGTAGCCATGATTCTTATTGTCGAAACCAGGTACTATTCTCTCTAATGAGACCTTGCTTACTAACCTAACAAAATAGGTCATAAAGGAAGAAAAACCCTTAGAAGCAGCCCACTTGGTACTATTTTGTAGGGTCCTATGACCAAAATTTAGTTTAGGGCCTATAACAATCTCACAGTTCAAAGTACTAAACCATAAGTTCCTTTGAAAATTACATATATGATCCCACATTTAAAAGCACCTTGTGATCTCTAGAAAGCTTATCACTAATTCAAAATAATATTTGGATCTCTCTATGAGATAATTGTATCTTCGTGCTTTTTATGCATGTTTCTAGCATGATTCAACGCAAAAATAAAGTCTCATTCTCTCCATCAACTACAAGTAAACTCAACTCTTTATATCTCTCCAAATAGACAACTATAACATGACCAATCCTTTGATAATCCCATTTACTGTCATCATTTAGATCATTGTTATTGACTTCAAACTCTAACAAATAAATATCTGTTGATTTTGATGAATTGCTAGGTGTAGGATTTCAAGTCTCCAATTGTTTTGCTTCTTTAAGAGGATACAAAGATACCTATAGTTATTGTTCATGTTGATTGTTATGGTCATCACTTATTCCAAAGATTCTCTTATATAGGAATAACTTTAGATTTCCTATCCCCTCACCATAATCATCTTGGTTCCCCTTCTTCCCAATTTAAATATTCTTCTGTGAAATTTTTCATGAACATCAACAACTTCAACCTTGATTTCCCTTCCCTTTTTAAAGGCAGGGAACAACCACTTCTCTTTTTGACCCCGTACCACTCAATTAATGGGTCTAGTTTCATGAAAAGTGTTATTATCTGTTACCTCTTTAGCCTCAAGATCTTCTAAAATCTAGAGGGACTCATGATGACCTTTTTGAATTTTCCACAAGGGGCTTCCATTGGCTCCTGAGGTTACAAGGTGTGTACAGCTTGCAACAAGTCTGCAATCACACACCACAACTCTACCATCTCTGTTTGCAAGGATTGGTTGCCTATAACTCAATTTCTACCATATTTGAACATGGTTTTTGTTGGGAAATGTCTACTAAGTGTTAATGACTCCTAAAAGTTAGCTAAATTAGATCGATTAGAATATTATGTACCGTTTTTAGTTCCTAAAATAGCTCCTTGTATTCCTATACATACTTGTACCTCTGTAGTAACTGTTAAGGGAATAATATATACATCTGTTCAGCTTATATTTTTGCATGGTATCAGATCATACCTAAATAGACCTAAACCCTAGCCGCCACATACTTTCTCTAATTCTACCCATCTATGTCAACCATGCCCGACATCTCTGAATCCTCCAATCCATCTGTTCAAACACCTCCACCTCATAATCCTACCTCAGATTCTCATTCCATTTAGATCATTATTATACGACTGAATGGAGAGAATTTTCTTCACTGGTCACAATCAGTTAGAATCTACATTCGTAGTAGAGGTAAGATTGGATATCTGATTGGTGACAAGAAGGAAGCTGATCATCCTACACATGGAATATGGGATGTTGAAAACTCTATGGTTATGACGTGGCTAGTGAATTCTATGGAAGAAGATATCAACTCCAATTACATGTGTTACCACACAGCTAAGGAGCTATGGGATAATGTGAATCAGATGTATTCTTATTTGGGAAACCAGTCCCAGGTATACGAACTGACTCTAAAATTGAATGAGATCCACCAAGGTAAGCACAGTGTTACTAAGTAATTTAATTCTCTGAAACGTTTGTGGCAAGACTTACATTTGTTTAATGACTATGAATGGAAATCCCTTGATGCTTGTAACCATTATCAGAAAATAATAAAGGATAATCGAATTTTCAAGTTCTTGATTGGTCTTAATGTTGAGTTTGATGAGGTTAGAGGCAAGATTATTGGGAGACAACCACTCCCATCCATTGGGGAAGTCTTTACAGAAGCTAACATTAAGAGAGTAGACGGCTTATGATGCTTGGCAAATGAAATCCGACACCTACTATTGAAAACTTTGCCTTGGTTGTTAAGAATGTTGTTGGTTGTGCTAAGAAGACTGAGGAGAAGTCACGGGAAATAAAGGCACGGGTTTGCTGTGATTACTCCAATAAAACTCGTCATACCCATGAAACATGTTGGAAACTCCGTGAAAAACTTGCAAATTGGAAGGTATCTCATGAAGGAAATTTTAATAAAACTCCATCAGCCCATGACGTAGATTCTAGGCAGTTCACTCAGGAGCAGATTAACCACATCCTAAAGCTATTGAAACCCAAATCTAAATCCTCAAGTGCTCCCAATGCATCTGTTGCGCAAACAGGTAGTGATTTTAATGCCTTGTTATGCTCCTTTCCCTACAATTCCGCTCCTTGGATCATTGATTTTGGAGCATCTGAACATATGACCATTTCTTCTGATTTATTTTCTGAATATATGACCATTTCTTCTAATTTATTTCATACTTATAACCCTTGTTCTAGCCATGAAAAAATTCGTATAGCAGATGGGTCAATTTTTGCTAAAGCTAGAAAAGGTTCGATCACTCTATCTTCTAATATCTGCCTTAAGTCTGTCCTTCATGTTCCCAAACTAGCTTGTATTATGCTATCTATGAGCGAACTAGCCCATGACTCTAATTGTACCATTATATTTTTTTTATTCGTATTGTATTTTCCAAGAACAGACTTCGAAGAGGATGATTGGCCATGCTAAGTTAATAGATGGTCTCTACTACTTCGTTGATGACTACTTAAAGAATAAAGAAGCTTATGGCTTTAGTAGTATTTGTTCTACCCCTGCTAAAAAACAGATTTTACTTTGGCATAATAGATTAGGACATCCTAGTTTCTCATATCTTAAAAGACTATTACCTCATTTGTTTAAATTTGTGGATTGCTCAAAATTTTATTGTCAACATTGCATTTTATCCAAAAGTCATAAGACTGTTTACCCTACAAAACCATATCAACCCTTTAAACCATTTTCCTTAATTCATAGTGATGTTTGGGGTCCATCCTGCGTTAAAACCCTTTTTGGAAGAAAATGGTTTGTAACTTTTATAGACGATCATACTCTATTATCTTAGGTCTATTTGACGCGTGAAAAATCTAAAGTTGCTCAAATCTTTCAAAACTTGTATACCATGATTGAAACTCAATTTCACACACAAATTGGTATACTTCACTCTGACAATGGTACCGAGTATTTTAATGAAGTCCTTGGAAAATTTCTTAAGCTTAAAGGCATTGTTCATCAATCTACTTGTGCTAATACCCCTCAACAAAATGGCATTGCCTAGAGGAAAAATAAACATTTACTGGAAGTATATTGGACCATTATGTTTGCTATGAATGTGCCAAAATACCTTTGGATTGAAGCTGTTTTTACTCAATCGAATGCCCAGCCGTGTTTTGCATTATGCTACACCCTTAGATGTGTTTAAACAAAATTTTCCTGAAAATCGACTTTATTCTACTCTTCCCCTTTGGGTGTACTGTGTATGTTCATACCCCGACTAGGGGAAACTCCAAACTAGATCCTAGAGCTGAAATATGTGTATTTATTGGGTATGCTCCTAGTCAACGGGTTTATAAGTGCTACAACCCTTTCACACAAAAAACTGTTGTATCCATGGATGTCACATTCCTAGAACATTAAAAAAAATTCTTCAAAGGGAGAACTTTAATGTAGCAGAAAAATTTTGGGATGTTACTATTACTCCCAACCCCCTACCCATAGTCATTATTGATCACAATATAATATCTGATAATGAAGGCAAAGAAACTACTCACAATATAATCTCTGATAATGAAGGCAAAGAAACTACTCCTAATATGTCCATGCCAGGAACTCCCAATTCTACCACAGGTGGACAAATACTACTGTCCATTCCCAAGGAACGGAATACTGAGCTTCGTGTTTATACTAAGAGAAAGACTCAATTAAGAAGTAGAGAACAACCTACCTCACCACTGCACAACCTCTCAAACTCCCCGAAGAATGAACCTGAGAACAACTCTAATTCAGGTAATCCATCTACTATTTTACCCCTTCTTATGCCTAGTAATGATCAATCTATACCTACTAACCCACAAGTTACCAGTGATATTTCTATTGAGTTCTCTGTTGATAATTACCTACCCATAGCATTTAGGAAAGGGAAACGGGCATGTACCAACCATCTCATATCAAAGTACCTACCTTATGGAAAACTATCACACAAACACGACTCCTTTATCTCTAAAATCACTAACCTGTTTGTGCCAAGGAACATTCAAGAAGCCCTTCAAGATCCGGATTAGAGATTAGCTGTTATAGAAGAGGTAAATGCACTTGAGAATAATAGAACTTGGGAACTTGTTAATTCCCCTAGAGATAAAAAACTAGTAAGGTGCAAGTGGCAATTCACTGTTAAATTCAAGGCTGATGGCAGTGTGAAGGTTGAAGGTAAGGCTAGTTGCTAAGGGGTTCGCTCAAACCAAAGGTATTGACTACTAAGAGACATTTGCTACTGTTGCAAAGGTAAATACTATTCGGGTGTTGTTATCCTTGGCTTTAAATTTTTAGTGGACTTTACATCAACTAGATGTCAAAAATGCATTTCTTAATGGAGACTTAGAAGAAGTTTATGAGCCAACTTTCGAGATTTGAGGATACCTATTCGAGGAATAAGGTGTGCAAGCTAAAGAAGTCATTATGTGGTCTAAAACAGTCCCCTAGAGCATGGTTTGATAGATTAGGAAGGGTTGTGAAGAGTTATGGCTACTGTTAGAGTTAAGTCGACCATGCATTATTCTACGAGCAGTCTAAGGCAAGTACACTATCTATCCTTATTGTTTACGTGGACGATATCATTCTAACTAGAGATGACGTATCCGAAATAGAAGAGTTGAAGAAGAGATTAGCCAAAGAATTTGAAATTAAAGACCTTGGACCCCTCAAATACTTCATCGGGATGGAATTTGCTAGATCAAAAGAAGGTACATTTGTGAATCAGAGGAAAGATATACTAGATCTGTTGAATGAGACAAGATTACTAGGTTGCAAGGCAGCTGATACGCCTGCTGAAACAGATCTGAATCTTAGCCCAGCTAAACCTAAAAATATCGTTGATATGGAGAGATACCAGTGGCTGGTTGGGACACTAATATATTTGTCACACACCAGACCTGATATAGCTTTTTGCCTTAAGCTTAGTGAGTCAATTATACATTCACTAGGCCAAGAACATTTGGATGTTGTGTATAGGATACTACAATATCTAAAAGGAACTCCCGGGCAAGTTTTAATGTTTCGTAAGCGGAACAATCTTCAAGTTGAAGTCTATACCGATGTTGATTAGGCAGGGAGTGCTACTGATAGAAGATCAATTTCAGGTTATTGCACATTTGTTGGTGGTAACTTGGTAACTTGACGGGGTAACTTGGGAACTTGACGCAGTGAAAAACAAAGTGTTGTTGCAAGGAGCAGTGTCAAAGCTGAGTTCTGATCAATGGCACATGGAATTTGTGAAGTTTTATGGATTAAAAGGGTACTGGAGGAACTGCAAATTCCTATTTCAGTTCCTATGAAGGTGTATTTTGATAACAAGGCCGCAATTTCAATCGCCCACAACTCGGTCCTTCATGATAGAACAAAACACGTTGAGGTTGACAAGCAGGAGAAGACTGAAAAAGGATTAATTTGTGTTCCTTATATACCGACCTCATAATATGTAGCTAATATTCTTACAAAGGGGTTACACAAGAGGTAGTTTAGTGCTCTGGTTACCAAGCTTGCTATGGATGACATCTATAAGCCAGCTTGAGAGGGAGTGTTGGGAAATATCTGGGTGGATATTTCCTATATATACTTGTACCTATATATTGACTGTTAAGGGAATAATATATACATCTGTTCAGCTTATATTTCTGCAATTTTGAAGCTGAAACCGTTCAAAGTGTATGGGATCTTTCATTTCAATACCACTTGACGTAGAGAAACCAATTAAGGCTGCAAATTTCACCAAAGTATGACTTGAACTAGGGTGATTGTGGTTAGAATAGTTATGAGTTTATAAAAAAAATCTCTTCTAATAAAATATGAATACGGAACTACTATAATTCTGGTTTTATAGTAATCTGATTAAAAATCCTATCCAAACTAAGAAAGAAGTTCAAGACCTCTAAGGAAAACCCTAGTCATCAGCTACTATTAGACTTGCAATAAAGGAGGTCGAACTTAATAGGATAGTAAAGATATCGTAAATTAATTAAGAAAATAGCATAGTAATTATGTGTATGTCGGGATGGGTGCTCCTACATCACATGAGAGGGAAATCAACACTTGAACCATCTTCACCTTAAAATCATTTTGTTGAAAATCACGACATGAGAGATACTAATTTTAGTATGAATTTTGTGTGGCAACATCCATTATTTGGATGTCTTCCTTAACTCTTGTTAAAGATTTTAATAATTAAATTCACCTACATCTTAGGTTGCATAACAATTACGATACAACACATAATTTCTATTGAAAAGTGAAACCAACAAAATGTAAGAAGTTAACACTAGACCAACCATAACAAAATTACCAAGGAGACATATGGTTAATGATCGTTTACTACTATATTGTATTGTTTTTTCATTACATTTTTCTATTTGGAGAATGATTCTCACATTATTCAAGAATCGTGTTGCTTGTAGAATTGGGATTGCTTATCATGCTAATGGGCATCTTTCATGATATATTGTAGTGTGATTTCCTTTGTGCAAGTATGTTTTCTACAAGCTCAAAATCTCCAACAATGACGGAAAGACATAGCAATAGAGCCTCCTAAGTCGACTAAAAGCTCAAGTAATAGTAGATATATAAAAAGATAATTATGGAAAAATGTAAAACATTTTATACTAGAAAAGATCACAAAATATAAAAATAAAATAAAAAAGAAAGAGGCTCTTCGGATGTGTCCTAAATATGGCAATTTAGTGTATATGTGTCACTATTCACTAGACATCACAACCATACATGTAAGGATAGATTTCTCCTTGTCAAAATTTAAATGTATCTTATTTCAATGCATCTAGATACTCAATTAAGTTCCTAAAAATTTATCAAGCAAGAAAGAGTAAGAGTGCATGTGAATTCAAACTCTATACAAGGGTAGAGTGCATGTGAATTCAAACTCTATACAAGGGTAAAGAAAATTTTAACAATTCAAACCATACATGTAAGGATAGATTTCTCCTTGTCAAAGTTTAAATGTATCTTATATCAATGCATCTAGATACCCAATTAAGTTCTAAAAATTTATCAAGCAAGAAAAAGTAAGAGTGCATGTGAATTCAAGCTCTATACAAGGGTAAAGAAAATTTTAACAACTCAAACAAGACAAAACTAGAAAGAAATCATTGAATAGAAGTTCAAGGTGGATCAGGAACAAAATACAGAACGCATAAGTGATAGAATAAACTAAAACTTGATTTAAACAATACCATTAAAATGCACGATTGATAAAACAGAATATCACATACCTTCCATTTTGAGAGTAAATTTCCAGTCAAGTCTAACTCCTCGAGATCTACAGTTATAGCATTCACAACTTACTAATAGCAAAAGACATAACAACGGTCTGTTTAACTTAATAAAGCACTAACATGTACAAGATCAAATCTCTCTCCAACCATGTGTTCAAGTTTTAGTATCAGTTTAACTCTAATTGGATTGATATGAAGAATAATAAATATATTTATGGTGGTGGCCCTCTAAAAATGAGGCCTTTGAACAATTATAATTTAGTCATAAGCAACATCTGAGGTTAGTTTAAGTCCCATGGAAAAATGCTCATAAACAGACATCTATATCGACAAAACTACAAAAAAAGAACATGTCATGGAGAACGAGTATAGTACAGCAAATCAACAATATCTCTGCAAAATTTCATAATATCTGTTCAGTATCAAGCATGAGATGGTTCAAGATAATCAATAATTAACAAATTGTGAACGTAATTTCTAACAAGGATAAGATTATGGATGGCCTAGCCTTAAGTGGAAGTCACACCATATGACACGATAATCTTAACTAGAGAGTGCTCCCAAAATCACCTAAACAATTTCCACTGCAACATTGTAGTTCCAAATAAGACATTTTTGCAGCTGAACCGCTTCAAATGCAGAATCAAACATTCTTATAATTTGCATTCATGACTATTGAATTCTAAATCCCCATTTATTTGCAGAAGAACTGAAAGCTTTGATTAGTAGAAGCCTTAACTAAGGATACATACCCTGTATAAGCACACAAACAATGACAAAAACCGTAAGAAGAAAAAATCAAGAAACCAACTTACTAGGAACCACTGAGCTAATTTCAACGGGAGATCCAGGATTGCTAACACCCATGTAAGATAGTGACGCACTCCTCAATTCTTCAAGTCGACTAATCTTATCTTCAATCTTGTCTTTCCCTAGTAGTTCCACAGCTACACGCTTGTTGCTGGCTGAAAGCACATACATTTCATCTACAACAAACAAAGCACATAAACATTTATTACCAGTAACACAAAATGAAACCAAGCATAATAATTCGACTATATCAGTAACACAAAAAACAGTATATACCCTCTTCTTCTTTAGTAGACTGCCCTCTGTATCTCAGATGAAGAGCTTCTAAGAAAGATATTCCAGAGCTAAGATTGTGGGTGCGGACGAAAGAACCAGAAGTTTGAGATCTTGCATGGAAGTATCGGACCCCATTAGCGGAGCCATCGTGCTTGGCGTCTCCGTTATACCAGTCGACCCCAACCCATGTGCCTGGATATCCCTGCACTGCTCCTAAATACTTGACTGTTCCTACTCGGCGGGGATCGTTGGCTAAATGGACTCGTTGGCCGAGTGCGAAAGCCTCGGAATTCGACTCCGTGGCAGCCTGCATCTGCATCTGCATCTGCATCTCTATCACTGGAGAGTAATAATACTTCGAGGCGGGTGTTGGTCGAGAATTGACTCGCAGTGTCACCTAAGCATGAATGGGACGTTGGAATCTCGATTATTTTCAAAAATGATACTGATACGTCATGCGTCAAACTTACTTACGCTATAATAAGTAAAGGTATTTCGGTCTAGGAATGTCATTCGAGCCCAAAAACCTGAAATTTATCGATTCTGGGGCTTGCAAAACGATATCGAGATGCCACGACAAATCTCCGTATACCTTATAGGTAACTGTTTGCCAGTTAATCATTTTCTACTCTTTTCTATAGTAAGTCTTCGTGTATACTGAGTGTGGCTCATGAGATTCCTATTATTTTTGGAATTAATGAAGATAAAAAGGGGGGGTCGGGGGTTATGAAATGTGATTTTACCTGACCTCTTCTAACTGTCTTCTTCTTAGGGAGAACAAAAGCTTAACTGGAACTGCACGTTATGCCAGTTGCAATACTCACCTGGGAATTGGTAAGCTAAATTATAGTCTTATTGAAAGCAAGTTAAGAGTTTATGCATTTAGATACTCACATAAACATGCTTAGTTTTGTTTTGCATGAGCTTCCACATAACCTCGTTCATTCCTTAATTGTAGAGCAAAGCCGACGAGATGATTTGGAGTCACTTGGTTATGTTATGTTATATTTTCTTAGAGGAAGGTATGTCGTACTGTAGATTGGTTTCTGGTATACCTAATCTTCTATTCTCCTCAGCCTGGATAGTTGTTTACATATCTTCGGAAGCAGTATTATTACTGAGATTAGAATAAAATCTTAGGTTGTGTGCATATAGGAGTTTGTGATTTGAGCTGACGAAAGTTCTTTATGTAGCCTTCCATGGCAGGGCTTAAAAGCTGCCACAAAGAAGCAGAAGTACGACAAAATTTGTGAGAAGAAATTATCAACTCCTATTGAGGTTCGATTCTATTGTGGAGAATATTCATTAGGACTTAAGGTTTCAATTTTGTCACACATTAATTTCTTTACAGGTTCTGTGTAAAAATCATCCAGTGGAATTTGCTTCTTACCTTCACTACTGCCATTCACTTACATTTGATCAGCGACCTGATTATGGATTTTTGAAGCGTCTATTCCGTGACTTGCTTGTACGTGAAGGTATTGATGAGTTTGATTTAATCAATCTATAATATATTAGGACAACCAAAGATTTTCATTTCAAGATCTACCAGTATACAGCCACTACAACTTGCAAGAATTGCAATCAATTTTGAACCAAGATTTTGTACTGAATTGGAATATTGAAAAGCAAGCAATTTTTTGCAGACCTTCACGAAATCTGATCACCCTCCATATCATAAAAAATACAATTGAATACATCTTCTTGATTAGTATTTTAATGGGAATTTTCATGATATCTGTTAGCAGGATTGGAATTTGATTATATATTTGATTGGACCATCATCAAATACCACCAGTCACAGAAGGGAAGAAGTCAGCCTCGCTTGTCGGTCAGTAACTTGCATCTTCTATTTATTTTAAAACTCATGCTACAATTGATGCATGAATGTGGTTTCAAGTTTTATCTCTGCATAAAGAAATGCATTTTTAGTTTAAAATTGGGGAATAGCCATATAGAAGTCTGAAATTTTAAAGTTCTCATATTACAGCCAGTTCCTGGAGCAAGTAGCAGTCATGCAGTTCCAAAAGACGTGGAAAATCTCCAAGGTCAGAACTTGCCTTATGTTGTCTGCAGATATTCATGATTGAAATTCTGTCTTTCGAGAAAGAAAGAAAGGTGGCCTTGGATAATTATGAGTTCAATGACTTTCTTTTAAGTCCAATCCATGGTCTACATACTGTTAAACGTTTTAGAAGTTTTAAAACAAACCTTTTAGATTTATCAGTCCACACGGTTCAATCATCTTGGTACACAAAAAAAACTGGTAGTGAGAAGTAACTAGTAGAGGCAGCTTCATCACCACACTTTCAAACAACCATTTTTAGATTAACTATTCCACACCTTCCAATCTTTTTATGCCACACGAAATAGGTGCTGAAAAGTAATTAGTAGGAGAAAGCTTTATCATCATTCAAAATAATCCAGTGGCTAGCATGGTAAATTCACAGTTATGTGATAGATTATGTCCTTCAAAATTTTACCATTATTAAGTGAATCTTGATTTTCCATTTGTGCCATAGTTATTATATTAGCTGGTTTTTAGCTGATCTTTCTTCCTTGTTGGGGAACTAATATGAGTTGTTATGACCTGCAGGAAATAGTAATCCTCCTTACTCGACTGAGGTTGTACGGCCTTCTGGTGCTGGCATACGAATGGAATTGAATTCAGGAACAGCCAAAAATTTTATTTCTGACAGTCAGATTGACAAGCATGTAAGTCTGAGCCAAGCATGCAGATTGTGTATAGATTACTGATAAAAATTCCTAAGACCAAATTCTTTCTTGATAAACCTTGTCCAATTTTGCTATGATTTTACAGAATGAAGTTTTAATTTAGAACTGCTGACTTAACGTTTATGTCTCTTCTAGAAGTTCATTTTCTGATTGGGGCTCTTAAACAGGCTCTATATCTTTAATGCTGTTTCCCTATATTGCATCAAATTTCACTAAAATGCTGAAAATTTGACGGATTGAAGACGTATTCTTTTAGATGGCAGGTGAGGCAAATATACCATCCACCTCATATTCACTTGCTGGCACTTCGATAAGAAATTTAGCAAAACCTATCATTCAAACTGAAGCACCAAATCCTGGCCATGGAAATAACAGTAAAATTGGCCCCTCGAGTAGTTGGATTTCGGCATTGCAGCGCCATAGTGCCAAGTGATAAAGATGTTAAACTTATTGTCAGTGCATTTGAGTGAAGTTCAATACTGCCTTTTTCTATGGGAATCCTGTTGTGGAGTTGCATTTAACAGCACGGCGGCCAATTATCATGCAGTATGATTTTACTGTGATCTGGACTAGAAGATCACTCAGTAGAGGGAACAAAATCTTTGGTGACACAGGATGGTGCCTTCCAGTATGTTTCTCATCAAGATGGTTGTTAATGCATTTCCTGGGCTCTGATACACTTGTTACCTGATGAAACTTGGTTGCATTACTTTACAAGGTGACTACAGACACGTTGGTTGTCATAGGATACCAACATAAATTTGGTTCCTGTGCTGTGTATATAGATGTCGTAATTGACTCATAAAGATATTGTATTTGTGCCTCCATGTGTGAAGAATTAAATTTGAAGCTTTTATCCATCAATTTCTTCTTTTCATCACCAGACAAGACAGTTTCTTTTTGTCCACTTAACATCTTTAAAAGTTGCTTGAATGGTATTCATTTCCTGGCTCTTAGTATTTTTGATGTCATGGAGACTTGAGAATGTCCATCTCCTGTTCACTTCTTCCAAATTTCTCTACCATAGTGTAGAAGGATGTAAAGTTGAGCATAATCATTGGTCACATATGGGATGCTTCAAATTGCCACAAAAACTAGAATGTTATCCGAGGCATTCTGGCAGCTACTCTTTTGCAGGGTTAACAGAAATTTCTTGCCAAATGCATTGGTAATGAGCAAGATCGCTCTTAAGTTGATTGGCTATGGTCAACTATTTTGGAGTTCAGTTGCTAGCGGATGGTTATAGCTCAAAATACTGGTAATTATTGACAGTGCTTATTAAGTGGTTGGGGATATATTGCAAGCTAGTAAGTGCTTTATGCATTAGAATTTTGCCTAGCTTGATCTCAATTATCAGCTACACAATAGCTCTTTCAAATTCTTATTTGCTTCAAAACTTTTCAAAGGTGACGTCTTTAGCAATATTTCAATTTCCTTGTGTGCATTTCTTTCCAACTTTTAATTTGGTCATGTTAGAATGCTAATGCGAAGAAATTGATCTTGACTGACTTTTATGATTATTTATCCCACCTCTTTGCCAACATATGGAAATAGTTGTTAGATTCTTGCAATAATTTTTCGCTTGACATTCATGCTTCCTGTTTCAATCAAATATTGTCCTGCATTTGCTCTAGTTTTAACATAGAAGTTTGCTAGCTAAAAAGAACCTATGTTCACTTCAGCTTTATTTATTTGTCTGATGTTTTGGTCATCACGTTGGATAATAGTTTTATATATCCCTCTCAATTATAAAGTCATACTTTCTAATTTGCAGGATTCGTCCTCCCATGGCATTTTCTGCAGCAACAAATTTACAACTGGGAACTGGTAAGGAGGGATGTCATATGAAGTCCGCTAACACCTGCCTTTGGGTCTTTACTACTACTTGTCACAAGTATGAGGCTGCATATCTGCTAATCAGTGGACCATCTTCTGATTAATTGTGTTGTCATGCTCACTGGTGGGATATTGGAATCCATTGATCAGAGGTTTCATTCTCAGTTGAGTTGCTCTTGACAACAAATTATGCATCAAATACAATCCTCTGAAGGAGAATTTAGTAGTCTCTGATTCAGGCAGGGAAAGTAGGATGTAATTTGATTGGAATGAGAATACTGGAAAGAATCAAGGGAAAGAAACTTGATCAGCTTGTTCTCGTAGTAGTAGGATGTCATTGTAGCTGTTTGGGAAATCCATCCAAGTGTTAGGAAATATCCTTATAGTCAGTTGATTGATTGGACAAGGTCATTGGTTTCTGGGTTAATACCGAAGGTAAACAGGTTTGGTGAAGGAAATTTTTGTGGCTTGATCCAGTTGGAAAGTGCAAATGCTCGGATGATTCTGTTTCTGCTACCATGACAGTGAATAAAGTTGCTCTCTTTTAGTGCTGTTGTTGGTACTGCTTTTTAATCTTGTAGGCTGTCAACAAACAGCTGAAGAATGCAAGCTGGACTGTTCTTAGTGCAAGCTCAGGCAATTGCAGAAGCAAGTGTTCGACATTGAAATGGATTAACGCATAGTTAACAGTTAAAGGCATCGAGAAATTTTTATATCAGGGTAGTACCGCACTTCGAAACACCTGGGACCTTCTCTAAGACCCTATTTTGTTTCACATATGGTAAGAAGGATATGAAATTTTAGGGTCTTCTGTATTCCCTTGACTTGCCTTTTCTCAGCATTTGCGTTGTTTATCTTTTTAGTTATGCCTGGCATTTGGGTTTTTGTGGAAACGTGGCAGGTTGATCCAGGACTTAGATTATGGGTTTCATTGAAGAGACTGCGGGAGGTATCATTTCGTGTTTTTAGAACCTTAGCATTCAATATCGCCCAGCATGTTATTATGCACAATATTTTTCGATTATGTTCCATTTTGTCTCGAATCCAAAGTAGGCATCTGTTCTGTCATCTGTTTTTTTGGGAATATGACATAATTAAAGTCTGCTAGATTATTCTTTTGATTTCAAATGATGTATAATAATCTAATATTAGTTTCTAAAATTTTGAAAACATGACCTGAAGTTCGAAATATAAAATATTGTGCTCTCTATTCATTTAGGAATTTTGAAGCTGATCTTCAAGACCTAAAATAGTGCAACTAATCGATAAATGCTCGCAATGGGGGAGCATTTCTATGGTCTTGAAATTATGAAGCTTGTGCAAAATAGCAGTGGATAACTATTTCTTAAGTTACCGCAAGAACTAGTTCGCTGTAAATGGTTTGGATGTTTTACTGCTACGCATCAAAATTTAGATGGACAATGGTAACTTCGTGTGCCATTATATCATGGGTTTTCTTCAAAATTGTGGGCTTTAACTGGTTCTTGGATCGGCATTAGGATTAGTTTTTTCCGACGCTAGGATAAGCTCTCTCCCCCCGTAAGGATTTCTATTATAAAATCAGCAATAAAATCTTGTGTAGTAAAGATAATTTACTTTTTATTCAAACACAAAGTCCTTTTTATATAGAAGAGGTAACTGAAAGTCCCTTTTCTAAAGAGGTGGGAGTGGTAGGATGCTTAGGAACTGATGTATGTATCTATATACTTTCGTGGGATGAAATTGGCCAAGTGAAATGTGAGGTCTTAAGATCAGGTTAATGCGGGGCAAGTTCTTTGCCCCTTTTAGGCTTGGTAGTTGGCTAAATTGGGCTAAAAAATAACTAATCAAGTTCGAGTTTAGCTTGAGGCCTAATCGGACTTGAAGTTTGCAACTTAATTGGGCTTTAGGTGGTATGAAACCCAATCAAACTGCAGACCAACAGCTCAAACCTAAGACTCAAACAATCCTAAGCTTGTTTGAGCCTTGGTGATTAGAAACTTGATTATGTTTTGATTAATTTTTTACTTATTTAAAAATTAAATAATTTTAATAAAATATTTCATCTAAATTATAAATGATTCAAACGGCAGATAATATTTATAATAAAAATATTTATTTTTAAATAATTCATAAATAATACAAACACTATCACTAATTATTTTAGATATATCAATGAACTTCTCCATGTAAATTTAAAACAAACAATAAAATTACATTGTATCAATTAGTAAATAATTAAATATATTTGTAACAAGTATTACAGTGCTACTATCAAAATCATGTTATTTTTAAAACAAGGAATTACCATATTACTATTATTATCCAAATGAAAAAAGATTTAAAAATAGCATCAATTATAGCTAAAGATTAAAGTTGAGTTATCGAACAGAGACAACACTATGGAGTTTGCTTTGTTAATTTGAATAAAACTACACAAGTAAAGATCCGTATCTTTAAGTCTAAAAAAGTCAAAGCAATCATATGAAAAAGAATAGGAAGTCGAGAAGTAAGATTAAAGAAAACAAATCCACAGTAGAGAAAAGGAGTTAGCTAAGCGTTATAATCAGGATAGCTAATACTTCACATCATTTCATCTATATATAAAAACATTATTATGTAAATTATACTCGAGTATGCAACAATTGTGCTAAATGAATATTCAACACATGATAATTAATAATTAAATATACCTTCATCATTGAATATTTGTTCGAAGAAATTTTCAGGTGAAAGATTGGTCTCCTTACTTATATTAATATTAAAAAGACAATATAATATAATATAATGTATGACTGTTACAATTATTAAGGTAAACAAAACTTTGCCTATATTAATATTAAAAAGACAATATAATATAACATAATGTATGATTGTTAGAATTATTAAGGTAAACAAAACTAACATATCATAAAGAAAATGGTCTATTTTAAACATCTCCATCACCTAACTAACTTCGGGCATACATAAGGGCTTTCACAGTATTAGGATGAAGTCTAAGTAAGACAAGGACTATCTGACCGCTAGTATTGAAAGCAAACTTCGAAGTAGTAGTACATATTGGAATTGTTAAGAGGTTTCATGCAATTGCTTGAATGATCAAAAATGTAATTCCTTGTGTCTTCCACTATATTAATACATCTAATTACACATTTTCAACCAAGGTTATAACACTTACTTCTAGATAGTTCTCCAACTCCATCATACTATAAGAATTCCTAACCTTTTTTTTTATGAATTTTGCAAATTCGGGACTCACATCAGTATATAAAAAACAGATAAAGCTAAAGTTGAAGCTAATACTGAACTATTACGACCCTAATCTTTATCCAATCTTAATTGATAATCATTAAACAAAGCAAAACAAAATTATTTAATGATATTAACATGTTCTTGAGCCTAATTACTATATAACTTTTGATAATAAAATATAACATCTCCATCTTATACATCGATTCAATAGAAAAATGACTGTCATAATTTGTCCTATCATATGCTAATTAAAATTGAGATTCTCCATAATCTACTCTGTTATAACCTGGATCACCTCATTGGAATCAAATATTTAACCAGATAATGCTCGTTTGATCTCACACATATTGCTAAAGCAAATGTGCGAATTTGGATATTTTGTACTGGAGAACAACTCAATAGCATTATAAAATGTCTCTAACTTCTCCTATTTTATTGGTAGGCAAGAATTATAAAAATCTCTTTATCTCCACTTGATAAACACCTTAATAAACTTAGTTGACGACTCCACCATCTTAAGTGTTGAATTCCATCTAATCGGACAATCTAAAACTAACTTCTTTGTACACAGAATGCGTAGTTGTTGTGTAATTTCTTCAAATTTCACTCTTTTGGATGTGACACTCTAATAGACTATACTACTCCAGATTAACTCCATCACTTCCTTAATTACCTCCAAACTGTCCTTAACAATCAAATTCATGATATGCGTAAAGCAATGCATATAGAATAACCCTATACCAATCAATAAGATGAACCCGCAGCTTGGTCTTCAATTTTTCGATAATTGCATCATTTATGCTATAGTTATCCAGAGTTATTGTTAAAAGCTTAGTATCAATGTTTCAATCTATTAAGCAATCCACCATCAGTTGTCAACTTGTCACCTATATATGGCGATGACATATAAATGAACTTACTATTTAAAAACATGAACAATGTCAATTATAGTATAATCAATAAATAAAAGATAACAATATTAAAGAATATAAATATGTAATCTACCTTAGTAGTTAACTATATAAAGTCCATCAATTGTCAATATAATGTGTTGTCTCCACCGTATGATCCTTCTTTTGGTTGTCAACCATTCACATATCTAATGTGATGGCTACCCATCCATGAATGTTCAATAACACCTCTAATATTTATTTCTTTTGATCATCTTAAATCTTGAAAATGTCTTTCTTCAAGTATTCCAAGTTAGAATTTTGAACTTTGTCTAGGGTGAGATGAACAATATCGTGAAGTTTTTGCTATCAATAATAGAGAGTGGTTATTCATCACCATTAATCACTTAGCTACTAAAAAATTTAATATATTGCTATCATAACTTGTGGTAGTCATTGCATTCTTCCCTCTCATGATTTTGAGGGTAAAACATGTTTGACCTCCTAATATCATCTTCCTTTTATTGCATGACTTTATATGTCTCTTTAAATGAGAGGTTCCACCTTTGTAACTTCTTACGAACATCTTGTGACAAATCTTACATTCAACCTTTGATCTCATCTTGTTAAAGTGATTTTAAGCATCACTTCTTAATGAACCTATTCTTTTAGCATGAGTCATTTGTTCTCTTAGTATCAAATTAGAACTCTCTGCTAGTATATTATCATGTACTTAATTAAAACTCTTCACTAAAAGAATATGTCCATCCATCTAAAACAATTATTATATATATATAAGCATATAAGTTGTTCATGAATATTTACATATACATACACTTTAAATAATATTTAACATATACACATACTAAATTCAGCGAACATTTATATATATCAAACTACAAAAAATAATCAATGGAAATGATCTAATTATTTCAAGAAAAAATAAATCAAAATTTTTACATCAAATGTTTACGTATGCATGATCAATATATATTAGTACTATGAAAATTTGTCCATAACAAGCATAATCATTTGCAAAGAAGAAATTAGAGTAGATTCTTAAAACGAGATAATCAAATATGAATGGTTGTTAACATGTCAGATAATAAACTCTTTCCTTATATGGATCAACATAACACGTTATGTTTTTGTTTCTGAATAAAGGAGGAAGGCAACTATGGCGATGTCAATAAGGAGCAAAGGAGGAGCATATCAGAGGAGAAAGGAAGGCAAGGTCCAAGTTCACGAGGAGGGATTTTCTACTAAAGAAGAAGAGAGATTTTGTGTCATATATTGAAACAACATTGTTTTCCTATACCGTTTTAACATGGATACAATGCACCAGCAACTTAAGCAAAACAAAGTCATTTTATCTAGTATAAAACGAAGTCATTTTACATAACACTTGAAAAGATAGTTCAGACTTTAGCCCAGGCTAAATCGGTAAGCTCGAGCTTGAGGTTGACTTGAGACCAAATCAAATTTAATCAAACTTGATAACTATAGACTGAGCTGAGCTAAATGCAAGTAAAAATCTCAAGCTTAGTCCCTTTCGCAACAAATTGGTCAGACCATTTATTAGAAGTATAGTGTTTGCTATCACAAGTCTCAAAAAGGATGTGACAAGTTCATTAAGACCAATTTTCTGTCATAGGCTTGGGTCTTATAATTATATATTCTTCTTGAGCTATGTAAGAGGTTTATATCTAGTTATTTTGTACTTAAGAAATTCTAAGTCCTATAAAATATTTTGGTAGAAAGTCTCATAAAGGAGAAGATCTTGTGATCTTGGCCTTCAATTAGATCTATATTTAACTCATTATCTGAAATTATATAAACTCTTCAATGTCACTCATTTCGTGTTTAAGATTAAATTCAAATAAAATAAAACTTGCAACTTGAGAGTTAACACGTAGGTTTTGAGGGTCCTTGTTGGAAGATTATATCCTGAATCTCATCATCCATCCCTTCAGGAGGGATGTCTTTAAGTCCAACTCTGGTGATATTAACTCAAATAGCAAGTCTACAATAAGTTCAACGTCCTCTTCTAGAACCAAACCCAAGGGTTATTCCACAACTACACAAACGATTTGGTAAAACATCACAAACAGTTAGTCTTTTGTCGACGAATTTTTAAATCATCACCAAAAGTTGGCTTTTAGCGACGATTTCCAAGCAAAAAATTCGTAGCTAAAACCTAGTTTTGTTGTAGTGCTCTAGGGCAGAGATGCAGAAGAATGATCTTTGACTGTGAGGCCATTGGTGAGGGGCATTGACTTCTATGAAGTGGAATCGTAAATTGAGAAGTTTAGGTCTATATTTGAAGATTTAATATCAAAATTTAACATACACTCTATGCTTTAAGTCAAGAAACTGTTCGATTCAAAGAGGACATACTCTTTTAAGGCTCGGGGAGAACAATTCCTACTTCCACAGTTTTGTGAATGAGATGAGACTCCCATTTATAGTCCATAACATTATCATAGAAACAAGTTTCAACCCTATTCCTTTGCATCCTCATTCTTATGGCATTATCGCTTGTTTAATGGTGGCATGCCACTTAAAAGACGTAGAGACTTGGTAGTGTCGTTTCACTATGTACATTAAATCAGATCTATTGGAAACTACTCTACATGTTTTAGCCTCGATTTTAGACCAAATATGTGGTTTTACCTTTGTATGGGGTGATTCAAGTTCTTACTTCAATAACAGATATAAAGACATAAAATGTTAGAGGACCAAGCAAGAATCCTCTTAGACGTGTAGTTCTTTTATTGAAAACGCTAAAAAAGGCAACTTTAGATTTCGAACAAAGAAACACATATTCTTTTTTTCTTTTTCTGAAAAATTTCAGGCCTAAACCACTTTGTCTTTTAGTGGTTGCAGATATGATTTTGATTAAGCTAATTAGTAAGGTCAATAAGAAGAGAAGTAGTAGCAATGTTGCAACTTTAAAGAACAAGGAGAGGGATGTATTGGTAGATCAAGAGGTCATTCTTGCAAAGGCAATCGATAATATGGTCCTTGTCGAAGCACTACGAGAAACAACCCTAACTAAAGATAGGCCTCAAGCAATTGATGTTAGGATAGTGTAGTGCAAATTTGACTTAAAGAACAACGTAAAAAGTTTGAAGAAAGTCGATTTTATTGACTTCCAAAAAATTCGCAGGACAAATTAGTGATAAGTACTTAAATAGAAACATTTCACTTGGTTATTAACTCCCAGATTACTACTACTCCTAACTTTGCTAACATTTCACACACATATAACAATAAACATATAGTGGACGATACCACTATTTGACTACTTTAACTACAATCACAAATGTTTCAACCACAACTGATAGTAAAAAAAATTATAAAGACTTGGTAAATAATTAATTCAATCTTGAATTACTTTCTAACATTTCTGCCCTTAATTCGAGGAGGCCTTCAATTCTTCAACACCCATCATGGAACGAAATTTCTTGACTTTTGGTTCAGCTAAAGCCTTTGTGAAAATATCAGCTAGTTGATTTTCTATGTTGATATACTGCAACTCCACAATATTTTTTTGCAGCCAACTCTCGTATGAAATGATGCTTGACCTTAACATGTTTTGTTTTGCCTTGTTGAACTGGATTTTTTGACATTGCAATTATGGATTAGTTGTCACAAAACATCATGGTGGCTCTATTTTTTTCTTGCTTCAAATCTTCTAATATTCTTCTCAGCCAAATAACTTGACAAGTTGTTATTATTGCTGCTACATACTCTACTTCAGTACTTAAGAGAGTTATGCTCTGCTGCTTCTTTGAGGACCACGAAATAGCTCCTGAACCAAGCTTGATAATACAACATGTTGAACTTTTTCTATCATGTGAACAAGATGCCCAATCACTATCAATAAAAGTGATAAGAGTATTTAAATTGCTTTTTAAATATCTAATGTCAAAATTTAAAGTTCCTTGTACATAACGAATAATTATTTTTGCTGCCCCTAAGTGATTCTTACTTGGATGATGCATAAACTTGGAAATAAGGCTTACAACAAAAATTATATTAGGTATTATGTGAGTGCGATAAATGAGACTTTCCCACAATGCTTCTAAATAGATTTACATCAACTTTTTCTTCTCCGTCATCCAAAGACAACTTTTCATTTGTAGTCAATAGAGTCTTGACTAACTTGCAATTCTCCATTCCTACTCCTTTAACAAATCAGTTGCATAATTCTTTTGACAAATAAAGATTCCATTTGAATCTTACAACACTTTAATTCCCAAAAAATAATATAAGGGACCTGAATATGGCATTTCAAAATTTTGCATCATGGACCTTTTAAACATTTCTACGATTTGAGACAAACTTCTAGTATAAACCATGTCATCGTCATATAAGCAAACAACCAAGGAATCATTGTTATGTTGTCTAGCATACAAAGCAGGCTCAATGGCACTCTTTCAAAAATTGTTTTAAGCGAAATAAACATCTATTTTATCGTACCAAGCTTGAGGTGCTTGTTTAAGTTTATAGAGTGTCTTGTGTAACTTGTAAAGTTTGTGTTCTTAATCTTTTATCATAAAGCTTTGAGGTTGCTCAACATACAAATCCTCTAGATTACCATTAAGAAAGGCAGATTTTATGTCCAATTGATAATCTACCCAGTTATTATGGCCTACCAAAGCCAAAAGTGTTCTAATAGTGTCAAAACGAACAACTAGAGCATAAGTAATAAAATCAATACCTGAAACTTGTACATATCCTTTAGCTACCAATTGTGCTTTATTTCATTTTAAAGAACCACCAGCATTAAGCTTGGACTTGTAATTTTATTTTAGACTAATTGCCTTTTTCGCCTTTGGTAAATCCATTAAGGTCCATGTTTTATTCTTCTCAATTGCTTTAATCTCTTCAGCTATAGCCATATGCCATTCTCCTTTTTTTGCTGCATCTTTATAGCTATTAGGTTCTAACTCCAAACAAGCGTATTCATATGATTGATAAATTTTAGCAAAACTTCTTATCCTTTGTGGTTTTGATTCTAGAGATGATAGTGTTGAATCATATGGGTTGTTGATCTCAAAATTAGTGATCTCCATTGTGTTAGTGAGTTGTGAATCAACCTTTTCCCAAATCTTTCATTAAAAACCACATCACGACTAATAATTAATGTCTTTAAAATAGGACCATAAAGTCTGTAGCCTTTAGTTTCTTTACTATAGCCAAAAAAATGCATTTAACACTTTGCCATCAAGCTTTCTTCTTAGGCCTTCCTTTTTTCTTTTACAGTCTTCAAGTACAAATTTTTTACCTATTCTCACTAGAGTGTTTGGATGTCTCCTCTTAATATATCCAAACCACTTAAGCTTTATTTCTTTTAATTTTTCAATAATATTAGCCATCTTTAATTTTTTCGTTGTCATTAAATTCTTAATCTTATCTCTTCTAGTAAGGTTGCGTGTCTAACAGAGCATTCTCCTCTTCGTCACCATTAGCCTATGTCTTAGGCCAAAGCACATAAAAAAATTAGTTATCATCTAAATTTAAAATTCACATAACAAGATTATGTTATTATGCTTTGTGTGATTAAGACATAAAACGAAACTTAATCAAACAAATGCATAAAATCTAGATAATTAATATCTATTCATTACAATACAATGTAAGCTATTGAATAAAATCACTTTTAACACAAACCACCTCAATTTTAATTTATCTAGTCAAGATAAAAACAACAATTTTAATTTATTTAGACAACTTTCATAATTAAGATGCATATATAATTGGCTCTAATACCAATATAAAAAATTATATAATATATAAATAAGTATATGGTCTTTCAAAAATAAATGCATCATAAATTAAATCACGTGAATTTTAAAGGACTTTTCACATAAACTTACTTCTTTTATGTAGAGTTATCTCTTTTAAGTATTTGTTTTTTAGAAGAATAACATTAACTTCATCAATTGATCATTATTTATTATTTATAGATAATATATCTTAACTGATAGTGAATTGTCACAATTGCTAAATTCATTGGGTGCGTCATTTTATTCTCAGTAATTTTACTGACACCAAATGTTGTTGGTCTTTTTTTGCAACTTTTTAACCAAAAAAAAGATTCATGTTGTTAAATGCAGGCAATTGGCTTAGAGGTTTCACACATAATCTAGGCTGGTGTATCGCCAGATTAAACTTGAAGTCGATTCTATAGCAGTGATCAATATCCTATCTTCCTTAGACAACCGCTCAATGACTCTCAACACCATCGTCATAGGCATTCACGAACTGTTTACTCGAAACTGGACTGTTGTATATCGACATATATATCGAGAGAGCAACAGATGTGCCGACTAGCTTGCTACCAACGCAGAACATTTTGATGTAGGAGTCACTTATTTTGATACTACACCTATTGGGTGCCACTCTATCTTTTTAGAGGATATGTCGGGGATCTATTTCTCTAAACTCGTCATGTAATCTATTTCGTTTGCTTTCCTTATAAACAAAAAAATGCAGCTATTGCATTTCCCTCCCAAGTACCAAACGAATTTGAGACAGACAATACATGCACCAGTAACTTTATTTAATGACTATTCATTTCCAAGTTAGAAGTTAAATTTTAGGCCTAAATTCTAAAAATTTTCAAGAAACATTGTACAAATAAACGAAGATTAAAAGGTGTCAATTCCTTGTTAAGTATGGGTCATTTCAGCTTCTGTAATAAAATAATTCTAAATAATTAACTTTTGTCAGAAAATGAACCAACCTTCAGATTCTCTCAAACCCATGTACTTACTCATTGTCCTCCAATCTAGACTGCTTCGTACTATTTATTCTCTTCCCTGACAATTCTGATGAATCAATCCCTAGTATATTAGCTTTAATAAAGAAACCACACGTTTTCCCATCAGTTTGGGGCATTTAATGCTTTCCAATACATTCACAGGTAGAACATAACTAGACCCCCACCTCCATCAACCGTCTATTCCAACCATATTCGAACATGACTAAAACAAAAAGTCAAAGCATTCTTTCGATATCAGACCCTTTTATTGTATAGAAACAAAAATACTTTAATGAATCTAAAGAGGTTCAAACTAATGCGAAATTACCAATAAAAATGGTCATCAGTGATGATATCCAATGTCTAGACAGTCCTTGGGCCTTCATGCATGCCCTTGCTATCAATACCCGTTATAATTCTTATAGATCGGAGTTTGCTCTTGCTTTTGCTCCTTTGTCATCATTGTTCACTTCAACACTGTTACATTGTCCTCTTCTAATCTGCTCTTCTCGTTGTTATTATTATCATCATCTCCAATCATCAGTCTCCCCTCAAAAACTTTTTTCTGATTCATCTTTCAGTTTCTACTGCCTTGGATGGGCCCTCAGCTATGGGCTTGCCTTCACCAGCGCCTACCCTTGGGAAGGTCTTCTCGTAGAGTCTGATTCCATGGAAGCGCTGCGGTGTCTCTCACTTCCTTCCGACGTTCCGATCTTCCATCCTCTGGCTAATCTCATTTCGGATATCAACTCTCATTTGGCCAGGATTACCCACTATAACTTCACCCATGTTTTTAGAGAAGGAAATCAGTGCACAGATTTTTTAGCCCGCTTAGGATCGACAGGAGCAATTGTAGAGAGCGTCTAGCTTAACCACCCCCACGTCATGCATGCCCTTGCTATCAATACCCGTTATAATTCTTACAAATCGGCGTCTCCTCTTGCTTTTGCTCCTTTGCCATCATTGTTCACTTCAACACTGTTACATTATCCTCTTCTAATCTGCTCTTCTCGTTGTTATTATTATCATCATCTCCAATCATCAGTCTCCCCTCAAAAACTTTTTT
>JANKOD010000192.1:8545239-8562143 GCA_026284645.1 Erythroxylum acuminatum
CATTTAAACCAAACCTTTTTACTCATATGCACCATATTTTCCGATTCTAACCCTTATTAGGAGGGCGGGATGTTACAGGCCCTCAGCTATGGGCTTGCCTTCTCCAGCACCTACCCTTGGGAAGGTCTTCTGGTCGAGTCTGATTCCATGGAAGCGCTGCGGTGTCTCTCACTTCCTCCTGACGTTCTGATCTTCCATCCTCTGGCTAATCTAATTTCGGATATCAACTCTCATCTGGCAAAGATTACCCACTATAACTTTACCCATCTTTTTAAAGAAGGAAATCAGTGCACATATTTTTTAGCCTGCTTAGGATCGACAGGAGCAATTGTAGAGAGCATCTAGCTTACCCCCCCTCCCCCTCCTGACGTCAGTCACCACTTACGCGCTGATGAGCAAGGGGTTATGTTTAGTCATTAATGTATTGCTTATTTCTCTGTCCATTCGTTGAGTGCTTTGAAACTCTGCTAATGCTTTTTTTGCTTTGATGTGTGTAGCAAAACTCTTGTGTAATATTCCTTTTTTACCTGTTATGTGAATTGCTGCTTGATGCCACTCTTCATAGATTCCGGCCATTGGTCCATTGTAGATTACATAAACTTTGGACTCCTTCTCATGATGCTTAGGAATGGGTATTGGTTTTGTAGGTATAGCAGGTTAAGATAGTTGAGGAATAACTGGACTAGGTGTGGGAAATGTTGGTGTTGGAGGTTGAGTATTGATTACTGGTTCATTAGTAGTTGAAGTGGGAGTTTCTTGTTCTTCGAGAAGAGATATGGTAGTTCGAAGGCGGTTGATTTCTTTGGTAACTATACTGGTTTTATGTTGTAGTTCCACTAATTATGATTCCTTTTCGAATCAACAATTGAATCCCAACGCAACTTTTATTCAAGTAGTGATTCAGAAAATTACCTCAGTCACCACTTGCGCGCTGATGCGCAAGAGGTTATGTTTAGTCGTTAATATATTGCTTATTTCTCTACTGTAACAAAAAAAAGTTTCTACTGCCTTGGATGAGTTAATTTTTATTAGGGTTTTAAGGATATTTGACTACTTCTCCACATCATAGCATTTAAGTAAACTAATTATAACAAACTCATACAATTGAATAACATATAAACAACGTAATTTTTTTTTTTGAAGGAAGAAAATACCACATTAATCTTTAATACTTCCGTAAGCAATCAAACATTTTAACTTATTTTCCAATATTAAAATTGAACTTTATGTTTTCTAACTTGGTAATCCAAGTTAGCTTTCACACAATGTTAAAAATGAAGCTTCCACTTAAGGGGAACTTATTGCAAAGGTAAGTGGTGATACAGCAATTTGAAAGACAAAGTATTGGAATTGGTGACTAAAAGAATTTGCATAATAATGCTTATTAGATTTGATAGGTATTTAAATTTTGCATTAATTGGTAGTACAAAGTTTCTGCAGCTAACAAATACCTCCAAAACCGCATGTTACAAATACACAATTTTGACATTGTTAAATATGCTTCCAAAGATTAAGCACTTTTTTGCAAGGAAAGATGAAAAAGAGGGAATATAATTTTAAGACAAATAAGCAAATCTAACTTACTCTAACGCCACTTAGCTATCAGTAGAATGTTTATTGCCATTGTCACTATGATCGCCACTTTCTATCTACAAAATGAGAACCTATTGTCTCTGCCAGCACTCATTTGGCCCCACAAACTTCAATTGGCATATTGATCAAGCTCCTACAGTAACTCACTCCAATTCCTTGAGGAAGTCTATGTTGTCTACAAACACCTGCAATAAAGAGAACAAAAATGTAGTTTTACAATGAAATAAATATACAAGCATATGCCATGATTCATGCACAAAATGAATTTCTTTTACGTTCCTGCTTTGTGGTCATTGGCATACAAAACAGGGGGTTGGTGTTGGTTGGGAGGAGGGGGTGGGATCGGAAAAGAAAAATTAACAAATAAAAGAAGAGGGAGTAGGATAAGTATGATAGTATCAATTAGTCCATGCAGCCTAAATATACCATCAGGCATCAGAGAAAGAAGTCAGGCCTAGTATAAAAGAGTTCATGCTGTTTTGCAACTTGAGTTTTTGTATTTAACTCATCTATTTTTGAGATCATACCCCAAAAAAAGTCAATAGAAGAGCTACCCAGCGCTCTGGTATCAAGTAATTTTTGTAAAGGTAAAAATGCACTCTGGTATCAAGTAACTTTTTTAAAGATAAACTATTAGAAAAGAACTGACGATGCAAGTTTTACAAAAGCATACCGTCTTCCAACCATCAGGATCCAAGCAAGCGGTAATTTTGGTGTTGATGCCAGGTAAAGGTCCTGGTTCTCGGGTAATCTTTCCACCAAAAAGCTTTATTGCTTCTGCAGTTTTATAGACATCATCTGTGCCTATTGCGATCTGTTACAATGAAAAAATTCATTGGATAGAACCAATGAAGCAGAGCATTTGCAAATCAATCAAATACATATAAAGACAAACATGAAGATGGTGATCCCAACACCAACATTAAGGAAAGAATTTGACCTGCGCATAAGCGTTGCCTTTCTCATATTCAGAGACCCCATAATTGTATGTCAACTCCAGCACGGCACTTTTATCTTCAGGTCCATAACCCATCATTGCAATTGTGTACTAATAGTCATGAACATAAGATCGCATCAATTTGTACAATAATCCACAAACCTAATATCAAGGCTGAAGCATGTTTCTATTGAAACAGCATATCAATATGAAGAAAGAACGCCAAGTTGTGATGAGAAATTCTGTCATGATTGTAGGAAGATCAACTTTTAAGAGAAGTACTGCAGAAACATGCATTAAGAAGAGGAAACCATTCAATTCAGTGAAGTAGCAAATACTGCTACTAATAGTATTCAACATTTTACGAGTTAGTGCCAGATTCAGGTAAGTCTGTCTATTGAAAGTATTTTCCACAATTTTAGATGTGAATGTCATTGCAATTTGTTACTAAAATGAAAAGTGAGTTATTTGACATGTTGGATGCGGATGTTTAAGAAACTAAATTCAAAATCCAGTTTGTCTTTCTTCTCTCAAAATTTTCTTAACTGACTTCTGTATTATCCAGTAAAACAGGATTAACTGATTATCAAAGACCAAAATTTTCAACAGTGTCCTGTCTTCCCACGCTATAAAGACTACAATGTTAGCAATCAGTTAATGAAGTATTAGAAAAAAGAAAAGGATCTTGCTTGATCATTCCTCACTTTCTCCTTCTAAAGTCCGAATACCTACAGCATATTTGTTATAAAACTAAGGCACAAATTCATTTACTAAGAGAACTTATCCACTCCTGAAATAAAACACAGGAAAGGGAGCTTGAAAGTAGAAAAGAGCCATTTGAGGAAACAAAATTTTAGCGCATGCCTGCAATTGACAGCTGACACGGATTAGTGTCTCTAATTCACTTTGCAGGTTAGAAGTTTTTCACAAGAAACTTTATTTTTCAAATTGCTGTTTTGGAATCTTACACCTTCCAAGAGGTTAAGAAAATGGTTATATTGCATAAAATTTCACTACCGACCCAAATGAGAATTTTGTTTGTTAGTAACAAATATTCAAAGACAAATAATAGATACCATGACAAGAAGTTAACATAAACCAACTAAATGGCTATCTAGAATGACCGCAAAGGTTTTCCTAATAAACTATTCAGAAGAGCCTTACAGAGAGGAAATGTTACACCACAGAGCAATGGAAAGTATGGTTTTCCCTTAATCCAGCTTGTTCTGGACATAAGTTAGGCAAGGATTCCTACTCTCTCATAATTCAAATGTTTCTTACATTTGAACAAAGAAATCAACAAATCAATATTTCAGTAGAAAGAATTGCCAATGCGATGTAAAACTCTATAACTACCAAATCTGGCCAACAAGTTGAACCTCATAAACTTGCTCAGCACAAAATATTCAAGTAGCCACATCTATAGTGCAATATACTATTTACCAAGAGATGCTGACTTACCTTATATTCTGGATTATCTCGTGTCCGAAGGAGCTCCATGCCAAAAGCCTGATCATAATAACATCAGAGATTTACAGCGAATAAACATGACATGTAAGCAAAAACCAGTAAGGAGGATGAAAGTCAGGAACAATCTTTTTCAATTTAAAGTGAAGAAATTCACACCTTTTCATAGAAGTTTATTGAGCGATCAAGATCACCAACTCGAAGCATCACTTGACAAAGTGGTTCAGGGGTAGGCCCCCTTTCTAAAAGTTCAAACTTGTAACCATCAGGATCTTCAATAAATGCAATCACTGTTTTGCCACCTTTAACAGGACCAGGTTCTCTAGTTACTTTGCCACCCTTAGCCTTTATAAGCTCTACAGTCTTGGTAACCTGAGCAGTTGAGAAAGTTTATAAGCCTAAGGGTTTGCAAACTATTGCATGGTAGAAATTAAACGCAGTAGTTCAAACATGCCGGATTGCAGAAAGTTCTAACAATAAAGCACACTTACATCATCGACTGCAATTCCAAAATGTCCAAATCCAGAACCAATATCATACTTGTCAACCCCATAATCTAACAATAGCACATGAACAAGTCACTCACAAGGTAGAGTAAAAACTGCACCTTTACTACCGTATCATTTACATGTTCGATACATTAGGTATTAAAAGGTTTGACAAAAGTGAGAAGTAGCTTGGTAGCTTACTATAAGTCAATTCGATAACAAAGTGAGAATCTTCTGGTCCATATCCAAGGAAGGCATTTGTATACCTCTCCTCTGGTATGTCACGTTTTCTTAGCAACTTCATCCCTAAACACTCTGTATAGAATCTGAGTTGACAAGATATTTCTTAGTGACAGTTCACGATTTCCTAAAGATTAATTGCAAAGGAGAAAAACAAGAAAACTACACATACTTTATAGTCCTGTCCAAGTCTCCAACACGGTAAACTACATGCAGCATTCTTCGGTTGTCCTTTTTAACCCACTCCAAAGCATTTTCTGGGGTGGTGGTGGTGCTTGATTGTGCAATATTACCTTTTGCTGCCACCTTAAGCTTATTACCTTCTTTTCTCAAAATCTTAGAAACTTTAAAGTCGTCGAACTTTGATTGTGTAGCACCTGTACTTCAAATTAGAACTCTCTAATGTCATCACCCAGCAGACAAAGAGCACATGACAAAACATTTTCCACTAACCAAATCCCAGAAAGCAAACTCCAAAATCTGTACTTGGCAATTTGCGAAGAATATCAATTGCGTACTCAAAAAATTCATTCGAGAACACATTTCCCACCTGGGAACCAGCGTACTAAAAGGCTAAACAAATAGCTCATTCAACAGGATTTCAGAGAAGGAAAAGAAGTGAATGAGCATCGCTTGGAAAACAATAAAGCTAAAATCATAAACGCCTTAAAGAAAACCAGAAAAATCAAGCTTGAATCAGACAGGCAATTCCCAAAACTTCAACGAATGGAGGAAATGTTAAACGAAAACAAGTTCAGCAATACACCACAATTCAACTCCGTATCAAATGATTATCCACCTAGGTGAACTGTCATGTTTTCGAGTTGCAAGTCGCCAACGTTAATGTGCAAAATACATTCACAAGACCAAAAGAAACAAACTTGGTATAAACATTCTTAGCAATTTAGAAAAAAAAGAAAACCAAAACGGAAATTAAACACAAGGCTAGGGTTTAACAGGTAAAACAGGGGGGGCTTACCAATTCCAAGGCAATCGAATCTGGTGCGAAAGGAAAAGAGAGATGAGCAAGCAGCAGTAGCATAGCGAGGGGTAGTAAAACTAGCATTACACAACCTGAAGGTGGATAGAGAAGGTCGAATCGAAGACGCCATAGGTATAATTCTCACCATTTTTATCTATACTGACCAACAGAGTGTGTGGATTCGGAGAGAAACTATGGAGAAATTATTTTGTTATCGTGTGTATTTGAGAGAAAGAATTATGCAGTTCAGTTGAGATGAGGGACAAAATTTGGACGTTCACCAATCATACTTGGGCATTTTGTATTCTTAATCTTATCCTCCTCATCACCGCTCTCCGACCGCTTTGCTTTCTTTTTATTATTAAAAGCAAAGCTACCTTCGTCTGTCATACTCATATCTGATTTTACATTTCTCATATTTTTGTTTATAGTAGAAATTATTATTTCTTTAACGAGTAGGAGTAGGAGGGGCATATTTTTATAATTGCTGGCTTAGCGCTGAAAATGTTACAATTTCCATAACTTATTGTAAAATAGAAAATGTCCATAAGAATATATACATGTCCATAAAACTACCGGGCCGGATCTAAAAATCACTATGGCAAGTTAATGATGATGAGATCCGTTTTATTCGGGTTCAGCTATTCAGAGGTCCAATAGTCCCTTTCCGTCAAATTATACATAAAACTTTGATGAGAATTTAAATATTATTTTCAATAAATAATATGGATCAACCAAAAACTTCATACCTCAATTCATATGTTTTATTTTAGAAATCTGAACCAAGATGCCGAGATTCTCGACTGTTGACCAATAACGTACATACTTGGTCACCGTCGGCGAGTTGCTGTGGTTGTGTTGTGTGAGCGGTGACTGTTAACCTACTCGAATCATTTGCAGGGGCGGTTTTGGATGCAACAGACGGGGGAGATGACTACCCACTCCTCTTGCCAGTGAAGCTCCTGGCAACGAGGATTATGGTGGCAATGATAAAGTTTTCAGGAAATTAACTGTTAATAAAGTAATAATTAAATAACTTGAAAATATAAAATCTAAAAGTTAACTGAATCATAATTGATTTGAATTCTTGCTGGAATCTTTTTTTACGAACTATCAACTGCTAGGTATTCAAGCATTTAGCCTCTAACAATATTTACATAACAAAGAAAAAGAATCATCATTTGAGATGAGTAGGCCGAAATGCTAGCTCTCTTACGATTATTTCTCTATAAATAGGGTTTTTTATTTTTTTACTAAAATTAAATCTCCTAATTATAACTAAATTCATATTTATATTCTAATTCTAATTCTAATTTAATTTCAATAAAATCAAATATCTCATATTTGATCTCTGAAGTTTTTCAAACTCTACAGTTAAGTCCAATTTAATTTGAATTGATCTTTTTTATTTTTAACTACTCTTTATGTGTGACTTATTAGGTTTTTAATATATTGATAATAATTATAAGTTATAACTCTAATTCATAATAAGGATTAAATAAATTAAAACTATTTTAATTATCTTTGATTATCCAGTTAAATAATTAATAATTATATATCAAGATTAGCGGGATTTATATTGGGTCGTTGTTGTTTATTGTTTTGTTAGATCAAGATTAACGTTTGGCAATAAATTATGATAATCTAAATATTAGAAATTTCAAGATAGTTTGAGTCAACCTATCTATACATAGTGATAATATATATTTTAATCCTTTTGTTATCTAATGTTCTAATTAAATATAAAGTATGTATATAGTATCTACTCTTATAAATCCTACAATGTTCATTCTTGATAATTAATAATTGATTTATAATTGATATTTGAAAACACTGTATTTAAAACACTTTTCAAATATCAATTCATTATAGCCAAAAAATTCTTTAAATCATTACTAATCTATAACATTAGAATATTCTCTATAATTGTTTTAAAGTGATGAATCTTTTATTAACTTACTTAATTATCTTCATATCATTCATACTATATTCAAGTACTATCAACTAAGCTACTTCAATTTGAATAGGTCATAAATAACATCAAAATATAGTAATTCTTACATGAGACTTTTTATTAATCTTAAGTTTAAGAATCAATTATATAATCATCATAATGAGAAAATTAACAGACAAATAAGTAATATTCCATTTTGAATCCTTATAATTAGTTAAATTTAGCGAAATTATTCTTTAATAAGCACCCACATATTTGTTTAAATATCTTCATACTTTAACTTATGAGATAAATTACTTTCTTTGTAAGAAAGAAATATAATGTGTGTTATTTTTATCATTTTATCAATATCTCGTCTTAATGAAACAATAACTAAGAGCAATTTATGATTAATACATAAATATAAATTGAATATCATAATTATGATTTCATGATAATTTCAATTACACAACAACTATTTTAGCGATTTTAGCTATAGTATTAAAATATCAAATGCAATTAATAAAATATATAAAGATAAAATTACAACCAACTGATTATCTGTAAGTTCATAGGTTAAAGATCTTCCACTAGCATTAAAGTCAGTTGCCTATATATGTAATATGATATCCATCCATATACCTATCAAGTCTTTCCTAAGATAGTAACTTAGTGAGAGGATCTACAAAATTCTCTTCAGTAAGAACTGGCACTAATGTTATGTCTTTCCATTCTGTTATTTCCTTGATCCAGTGAAACTCCTTAAGTATATGTTTGGATTATTGATGAGACCTTGGTTCCTTTGTATACATAAAGGCGCCATTGTGGTCATAGTACAATCCTATTAACTTAACATTGTTAGGAGCCACTCCAAATTCAGTAATAAACTTTTTAATCTAAAATGCTTCTTTTGCCACCTTTGACATTAAAACGTACTCTACCTCGGTTGTAGAATCCACAACTAGCCTAAACTCTCAATTCAACTTCTCTATAGATCGATAAAATATCATAACCCTTTCAATTGCTTTAAGATGTTTTTTCACAGCCGTCCAATGACTATCATTAGGATTGGCTTGAAACTTACTTATTATGCTCTAAACATAAGAAATATCTGGTCCAGTACATAGCATCACATACATGATTAATTCAATTGCCAAAGCATATAAAACATAATCCATTTTATTTCTCTCTTCTAGTGTTTTATGACACATACTATGTGAGAGAGAAATCTCATACCACATAGGTAAGAATCCCTCTTAACATTCTCCATACTAAAGCTCTTTAGCATTTTTCTATGCACATGGATTGGGATAAGTGAAACAAACACTTTGATTTATCTCTATAGATCTTTATTCCTATAATATAGGCTACTTCTCTTATACCCTTTATGAAGAAGCTCTTGGATAACTAAATCTTTATAGGTTGGAGCATTGGTATGTCATTTTCAATCAGCAATATGTCACCACTTATAGTACTAGAAAAATGAATGCATTCCTATTAACTTTCTTATAGAAATATTGTTCATCCACATTTTTTATAAAATCAAACTCTTTGATTGTCTCATCAAAAGGGATGTTCTAACTCTGTGATGCTTACTTAAGTCAACAAATTTTCTTTTCCAACTTGCATACTTGATTAGGAAGAGATTCAAAACCTTCAAGTTCTATTATATATACATCCTCAATTAAATTTCCATTGAGAAATGTTGTTTTAACATCCATCTACCATATTTCATAATCATGATATATGACTATAGCCAACAAGATCCTTACTTTATACGTGTGTACATTACCATCCACGTTTATTTTCCTCTTAAAAACCCACCTGCATCCTATAGGTTCAATACTATCAAAAGCATTATGTAGATCTAATCTAATGAGGGGTTGGCATATGTTACTAGCGTATTGTAGACTATGTGTCTCTTGAACCCTTGATTAGACATTGTATGTATTAACTTGAGGTTCATGTTCCATGTGAATGTAATTTGTAGTTTTTTAACTTCACTAAGTTCTACCTCACTCCCACTAATTTCCTTGGGAATAAATTCTCATTCTAAGAATGTAACATATCTTAAGACAAACACATCTTGCTCAAGAGGATGGAAAAATTGATATCAAATACTCTCTTCAAATACCCCATAAATTTGCATTTATCTTATTTAACTTGAAGCTTATCAGATTTTGTTTGCTTCATATGAGCATCACATTCCCAAATCTTTAGGTGTGATATATTTTCTACTACTAGTCCATATATTATATAGTATCTTATCAATTGATTTGGATGGAACTTTGTTTATAATTAAACAACAATTTTAAGGGCATATCCCCAAAAGGAGACAAGAATGACTACATGACTCATTATGACGCTTAGAAGGAAATTTTTTTATTTTGGATATAATTGTTTTAGTGAGAAGATATTTGTGAATACTTGGTGAAAAATTGGGAATAAATTTGCTTACTTGCAATTTTTAGGGAAATAATTAAGAATAATTGATGTTAATGAATAAATCGGAGGAAAATGTGTTAGAGATGAAATAAATTGTAATTAATGAAGGAAATTATTTAAGATTGTAAGTGTGCTAATTAGGTGTTAAAATAAGTGGATATATATTAAAAAATAAAAATAAAAGTGGATGGACAAATAAGGGCATGGGGTGAAATGAGTGCAAGAAGGTTCATTAAAGGCATAATTGGGATTTTGCACTTTGGGACATGGCTGTGATTTTTAAAAATTATGATCAACTAGGGTTTAAAGAGGAAAAGAAAAGAAGGGTTTCTACAGAAAAGAGGCTAAACCTCTTAGGTGAAAGAGAGGGAGAGAACTTTTAAGAGAAAGGAGAAGTAAGACACATGAAGGAAGAAGAAGATCTAAGTTCAAACAAAAAGATAAGTGGGATTCCATCCCTTCATAAACTCCACTTGAAATGAATTTTGTGTAATGATTTTGAGCAAAATTTTGATGGGAATACTGATCTTTCATGACTATTTGTATGTGTTCTATAGCTAAAAAAGGGTTTAAGGAAATATGGTTTAGTTTGTGAGATATAGGTTAATAAATGTACATGTTCTGCTTTGGATATGAATGACTAAGTTGAGAATTTTTTTCTCTATGAGTAAATTTTGTGATTATGGTGAGTTATTATGAATGTCACATGAAAAGTTCATTTATGTGAATTGAGAGAGTTACCTGAAATGGATGGTGTAGGAAATATGTGAATACTCATAAGAAAGTTGCTAAGTTGACAATATTGTTATATATGAATATTGTCTTGATTATTAGATTATGTTGAAATTTTATGGCATGTTCCTTGCATTTTTTGCAAAAGTAGAAATTGGTCATTTATTTGAAAATGTGTAGTGAAGTGAAGTGCCCTCTATGAAAAATTACTAATAAATGGATTGATTAAATAAAATGAATGAAATGGATTGATTAAATAAAATGAATGAAAAACGTAAGTGAGATGACTTAAGCAAATTTTCTTAAACAAAGACTTAAATAAGATGGCTTAGATAAAAGATCTAAGTGAAGTGACTAAGGTAAATTTTTTTAAACAAAGACCTAAGTAAGGTGACTTAGGCAAAATTTCCTTAAAAAAAGATCTAAGTAATATGGTTTAGGAAAAAGACCTAAGTGAGGTGACTTAGATGATGAAATAAGGATTCGTATGTGAAAGAGCTAATGAAAATGAACAAAAATTTAATGAAGGACGTGTTATAAAAGTGAGCTACATATGTGCCCCACGCTTAATATGATGTTTCTTGCTCAAATAAATGATATCTTGTTAGGTGGTCAATGATTGTGGTAATTGATGAACTTATGTCTTAATGGATATAATGATGATTGATTCAATAATAGATGTGTTGCTTAAACCTTTATGTGCAAAATATGGCAATTGACCTTATACCTTACTGTGAGCAATCCTTGTTTTGGAGTATTATTGATACGTCGTTAAGTATGGTTGTGTGTGAATATAAGTAGTGAACTTACTACTTGTCTTTATAAACCAAAATAGTTTAAAAAATGAAAAAATATATATGTAAGTACTGCAGGGAAAAATGTTTTCATTCAATGAGTGTAATACTTAAGTTTTCATTGTTTTTCCACTCCTTTAGGAAAAAAGAACAAAGATTATTGAGTCAATTAGCCAACAACAATAATAACAGTGGGTGTAAGTAAGGTCTAGAAAAGGTTTCCCAAATGTCTAATTGATCTCAATTTTCTCGTGTATTTGGAACATTATGTCTTCTAACTTCAGTGTATACATTATGGGCATTAGTGTGGTTATGAACTTGTAGACTATTATTATTATTATTACTATTACTATTATGTTGTTACCAAGCATTATTTATAATTGTGTATTGAATGATGATGGGATTACAATTACAATATTATGATGAATGAATGATTTATACCTATTTAGATTGAAAATATATTGTCAATTGAATAATGATTAGATAGATAGAACATATGAATAGGTTAAGTCATATGCACTCGTAGGGTTAGCTTGGCACTCCAGGGTTAGGTCAACACTACATGGTCCACCCTAGGCCTTGTTAAAGAGGGGTGTGACATAGACACTTCATTATGTTATAAAGTTCAAGGAGGAGCCCTTTATGAGATATTCCTTTTCTTTTTTATGTAACCAAAAAACTTATGGTATAAGTACTTACCACCTCGATTAGATCTAAATGTTTTAATACTCTTACCAATTTATTTTTCAACTTCAAGCCTAAATTCTTTGAAGTTTTTAAATGATTCAGAATTTTGTTTTGTTAAGTACATATAATCATATCTAGAATAATCATATGTGAACATAATGAAATATATTATCCATCTTTAGTGTTAGTAAACATAGTGCCATATACATTTGAATATATAAGCTCTAATAACTCACTGGCACACCCTCCCTTTTCACTAAAGGGTAATTTGATCATCTTTTCAAACTAATAAAATTCACAAGTTTTATATGATTCATAATCAAAAGGATCCAAATGTCCTTCTTCATGTAACTTTATGATTCTAGTTTAGTTGATATGACTTCACCTATAATGTCATAAATATGACAGATTTTGGTCACTTAACTTTCTTTTCTTACTATTTATAATAAGGATTAGTCTTTCAAGATCTAATTCATACAAACCAGTTGAAATTAATCCAAATCTATAATAAACATAATATTTATAAAAAGAACAACTTTTATTTTTAATAATAAAGACAAATCCATTTAAATCTAAATAAGAAATGGAAATGATGTTTCTAGTAATAAATATAACATAATAACATTTATCTAGTTATAGTTCAAGGTCAGAAGGCAAAGCTATACTACAAGTTCCTACAGCTAATGCAGTAACTCTTGCTCGATTTCTAACTCGTAAAACTACTTTGCCTTTCCTGAGCAATCTGCTCCTATCATCTACATATTATTACAAATATGAGAACTACATTTAGTATCTAATACCTAATACTGTGAAAACGAAGTTATCTTAAGCTTTTTATATACCAAGGTAGTAAGATAATTTTTGTAGTTCCTCCTCTAATGTCCATCGACTCTATAATGAAAACATATGCCCTTACCATTGTTCTTCTTTTTGATACCACCTTTTGGCTTTACTACTATGGTAGAAGCCTTCTATTTCTTGTTATTATTCTTGTTAGAGCCATTTTTCTTGCTATTGGAAGAATCCACAACAAGAACATAATTAGGTTCCTTCTGAAGGCACCCCTCTATAGTTTTGAGCATATTTAACAGTTCAAGCAATGGCATTTACTTTTTGATTCATATGGGAGTTATAATAAAGCATGAAAACTTCGAACGAAGAGGTTATAACACTATATCAACTGTTAACTCATGTTCTATAATAAAACCTAATTAGCCTAATTTTTTAATATAGCTAATCATCTTTAGCACATATAGCTCCCCTGAAGATCCTTCTGCCGTCTTGCATTGAAATAATGCTTTGGAGAACTGATATCTCTCCAACTTGCTTTATATACTAAACAAATCCATAAGATGCAAAATTATAGTAAGAGCATCAATGTTCTTAAACTACGGTTGAAGCTCCAGAGACATACCAGCCAATATATCACATGTAGCTTGTTTAACGTCATCAATATAATGCTAATATCTCTCCCAAACTTCATCAGTTGCATTTGAACTAGGTCCAGGCGGAACAACAATGTTTTATATTAGAACAATTCTTAAGTTACAAATCTAATTCGAGAAATTAGGCCCAGTTAGCTTGTTAGCATCCTAATGCTCCTCAGCGATAGATTGGTACTTATCTTTTCTAATAACCATAAGACATAAAAAGAGAAAGTAATAGTTTAGCTACAAAATCAAATAAAATAAGGACTTTAATAAATGTTTGATTACTCATACTATTTTATTCAAATAATAGTCATCACTTTTACTTCCAAAAATTATCAAATATTTTCCTAATGGGTTAGGATATCATTCAAACCCATTTGATCTTGAGTTTACTCAACAAACCAATTAAATTTAAAGTAGATATATAAGAACTTTATCAATCACATCTTATTTGACTCGTGACAACTTTTTACCAAAATATATCTTATATATTATTCCTCACCCTGCCTCTAAATTCATATGGTCCTGAATTTGCTCATTCAAATCATACAAATTTAACTAAGTAGGATCTATTAATTTAAAATGAAACATATTCAGTTTAAAGGGCCTTGATTTTGCTCGATATACCTTACAATAAACAGAATTATAGTATTATTCTTAAATAATGAAAGGCAAGTATCACGTTTCTAATATGTGCTTAATTTTTATTTAAGGGATTTAAAATTTCAAAAAATTTAAGTCTCATAAAAATAATATAATCTTATCATATTAATTATGTTTAACACAATAAAATTATGAAAATAAATCATTAAAAATCTTTAATTGATTCTAATTATTAATTTGATATTTAATTTAATTTAATAATTTAACTTTTTGAAAAATTAAAATAAAATTTAAAATACTCCTAATAAAAATAAAGCTTTGAAAACAATTTTCAAACAAGTAGGAAACACTTTTCAAGATTTATTAAAAATATAAACCAATTTAATCTAAATCAAATCGATTTAATTGAAAAGGACAACTTAAAACACATAAAAATTAAAACAAAAATAGAGTAGGGCTATATGACTTAATGATTTATTAGCGTCTACCATTAGACATTGTTTCCCTATACAAGGCACGTGATATTGTTTTTAGATTAAATTAGCCAGTATAATTTTTAGATTAAATTCCTAAGAAAAGTAATCTAAATATCAAAGGGGTGTTGGGATTTAAAATCCAGGGAAAGTACTACTACTTTCCTAACTATTCAAAAAAACGAACCAAATATAATAATTTAAATTTTAATAAAAAGATTACTTTCCCAATCAACAATCCATTTCAACCAAGCAAGGCCCTAGGATTTTGCCAGCCTGCTGCTACCTCCCTTGTAGGTTTTTATCGTCATTTTGATTTGTCTTTAACCACCCCCGGGGTCTCATCTTCTTAGTGTCTTGCTTCTTCTTGTTGTGAGATTTCTCCCGTGTCTTTTAGGCGAGTGACGCCCTAGCCAAAGACGGAGCTATACTGCCCCCAAGGTTTTTTTAAAAAATTAGTTTTTAATATATATATATATAAAAGGACAGAGTTATATAAGGGTCAGTGGTGTATTGGGTCCCCCAAAATTTAAAAAATTTAATATTTGGGCCCTCCTATATTAAATTTTTGGCTCCGTCACTGGCCCTAGCCAATGGTGATTATCGCCACTTGCTATCTCCTTCACTACAGGCCATATTCGCTGTCGTTGATGACTCACTGTAGCCTGCCATTGATTTTGACCAAGCAAGCTAACGCAACTAGATACAATCTCATTCCATAACCAGCACCCACACAAACTGAACCTAATTCGGAGCTAGGGGGATATGCATCAATTCATTTGTAGATCTCAAACGAGAAGCATATTCTAATTCAACACTATAGGATCATGTAATTTTTTTTTGGTAAATCAGTAAAGAATTAATAAATAAAACCAAAAATGTACAAAATAAGGTCTAACCCAGGAGCCAAGAGCACAAAATAAAAAATAGGAACAAAGTAACAAGCCACACTCCTAACCAAAGATTACTTGAGGCACTGAACTACTCAAAAGGCAACAAACCAAACTCAAACCAAAGAGGAAAAATAAGGCACACTAGTTAACACTTAATACACAATGATCTCTCTAGGATGGAAGTATTGGAAAGTCGCCTAAGGTCGCCTGAACTCGGAAGGGATTTGTGAAGCTGAGGGAAATTGAGCGCTGAAACCGTATGGAAGAAACTGTGTGGACTCATGAATGCATCCACAGATAATGAGGGACCCGACCTCCAAAGGAAGGCAGGGCAAGCTAGAACAGTTCGAAGAATCCTCAAAGTAGTAACCTGAAAAAGACTTAGCAAATACCCTGTAACAGAAAATGAATAGTAAAATTACCTCCTCTCGGTGTTTAGGCTGAGAAGTTCCCTAACGTGGGAGATTACTCCTGAGAGCACACGCATGTAATTTTATGTTCTAGGAACCTCTCAGTTTTCACAACAACAAACAAGGTAATTAGTTTACAAAAACATAACTAAAATTTTTAAAACGACACCGAGAGCAGAACATATATGGGGTATATGAATTGAGTTTTTATAAAATTAAAATTCAAGTTAAGCACACGAGATTGTATTTCCAAAAAAAGAACAAAATATAAGGGATTTTTAATTTTCAAAAATTTAAAACAAACTCTAATTAATTAATGGAATAATCAATGTCAGAGAAGTCATTAAAACCAGTTTTTAATCTTTAATTTTTACCAAATCAATAACAATCAAGCAATTTAATCAAGTTAAACAATTAAAGAAGGCATTAATACCATTACTGGGAAACTAACCTTAATTTAATCATGGGGGTAGAGAAAAATAAAATTTTATAGTTTCTCAATCATTTTAATTATTCAAAATAAGTGTCATTTGTAACTTTTTATGCATATTTATGATTTACTTCCAAAATTACCTTTAATTTCTCTCACATCTTAATTACATAGATTACATAGATTATATTTTCAAGGCACTTTAATATGTAATTAATAAGGGTATATCAAACATTTCATTAACTTTCTTAATAAGTGTACATTCTGTTAAAACGACACTTATTTTAAATAGAAGGGAGTAGAATGTAAGCTAACCGTGACGCAATTAAAATTAAATAATCGTAACGCTCGATCTGTGGTTTAGACT
>JANKOD010000192.1:8562243-8577883 GCA_026284645.1 Erythroxylum acuminatum
AACCAAGTGATTTCTTGGTTCAAAGTGAAGCTTAGACCTTCCTCCACTCTTTTTCTTCTTGAACTTTCTTCAAACAATCTCTTAATCACTTAGAATCCAAAGCCCTAACACATACCTTTCTTTTTCTTCTTCTTTCTTCTTTCCTTCTCTCCCACGACACTCTCTCACTTTCTCCCTCTCTCAATTTCGTCCACTACCACTCTTCTCCCACTACTCACTTATTTCTTATTCTTTTATACTCCTTCCTAATTCACTTAAGTCCACTAGGCCCAAGCCCACTTATCCTTCCTTTCTTTCTTATTCTCCTCCCATACAACTTAAGCCCATTACTTCTTATTCAAGCCCAACTAACACCTTAACTTTTCATTAATTACATTTACTCTTACTACCAAACCTCATTTAATTCCTTGTAATACATGTTACCTAACTTATTTAATGCTATATGCTAATTAATGTTAACTTAATTTTACTTCATTTGACTTCAAGGTCAATCTAATCATGCTTAATCATTAAAAAAAAAGTCGGGGCTAACAACAGCCACTATCTTATACCACTTGTTTAATATTCTATGAACATATAGTGGGGTGTGAAGCTTTGTTCTCGAAAATTTATGCTTCTTGTGTTTGGTGGCTATCTATTAGTGGACAAAAATGAGGATAACAATGTCTCCAATCTGGATATCGCTATCCTTTGTGGGTTTATCTTCGTCCTTGCATTTCACAATCATACCTTAACCAACAGGAAAGTTTTAAGGGTTTATATTTGTGTCTATTTCCAAAGCTTTAAGGTTCCACAAAGCCTGTGAAGTTGTGATCAGAACAAGAGGTGTTGTAATTTTATGGGAAGAAGAAAGACTATTAATTAATTAATTAATTTAAAAATATAATATATTATATTATAATTGTTACATATAATAATATAATTAAAAAATAAAAAACATGATAATAAAATCAAACATATTTTTGTTTTCAGTTTTTTATTAGAAATCTCAACCAAACAGGTTTCTATTTTCAGTTTTTATATTACAAATCTTAACAAAACAGGTTTTCCTTTTTTTAAGGAAAAAAACAGAAACCAAAAATAGGAAACAGAAACTAAAAACAACAACAGAAAAACAAAAGTATAACCAAACGGCCCCTAAGGAGATAATCGCAGGTTGTTAGCTAAGATGTAAAAAAGCGGACAATTATAACAAAATTGCTTAAGGATGAGAATATTATAAATTCACTAGCAATTGGACAATAAAGAGAACGGACACCATATACAAAAACACAATTTCTAGACAATCTTTAAGAGGAAAACAACTCCAAACATATTGTGTTACTATTTTCTAGCTTTACTTACATTATGTATTCATTTTTTATTTCAAATCTCCTTTATAGCTTGCATTTTCCTTTAATTTACTTAAATCAAATTATCTCTCTTTTTCACACATTTTAGTATTTTAGTTACTTAGATTTTATCTTATAAAATTTTCAAAGTCCATCTATATCATAAGAAGTCAAGTATAACTTATAGGATAATTCCTCTTTGACACGTTCGAATTTTAGATTAACACCAAATAATTTGTTAATTTTTGTAATATAATTTTTTATCAACTATATATATATATATAATTTAAGTATTTAAAAAACTAAACTAAAAATTACAAAAAAGGAAAACCATACAACCAAACAGGCCGAAGATATTGATTGGAAACTGAGTGAATAGATGGAAGCACTGAGTCGTTGAATCATATGACAACTTTTCCGAATCCTCTTAAGCCGTCTCTCCCCCTCAAAGCATGAAGTGATATTGGGTTACGGGTTGTCACTTAACTTAGTTATTGTTTCTGTTAAAAGAGTAAAGCGAATCATTCAACTACAACAAATTGAAGGAAATATGCTAAGATAGAACAATGAAAAAGCACCGGAAAATTTTTAATCATAATAGTTATTTATTTTTAGTTTATTAAATAAAAGAATCATTTCATAAGTTAAAATTGTAATTTTAAATTATAGATTAAAATAAACACGAATAAAGAATCTGTAATTTAAGCAAATTACTTATTATAAAGTTAAATTAAAATGCATGTTTTTTATCGAATGCAGGTTAATAAGGTTACGTCATCAATTAATAAGAGGAAAGAAAAGAAACATGTAAACATGAGAATGCGACCGCTTTCAATGTACAGAGCAGAAACCCAGAAAGTGAGAGCGCCACCCACGTTCTCTGGTGCTGATCACTTTGGGAATTGGGACCCTTTCTTTCTTATGCTGGTCCCTCCTCCATTTTTCACATGTAACTTCGTCCAACTAATTTCTTCGACCTGGCACTCTCTGCGGATCACTTTTTCTTCGTCGACTTTAATTCACATGACAAAGTCATTCATGTTCCGAATAAAATCATTTGAATATAATTTTTAATGATTGATTTGTACTTGATGTCAACATGATATTGAGTTAAAGTATACACAATAGGAAAAAAAAAAAACAAGAGAAGAAAAGTACGATGACAACGGTATCTACGCGGAGAGCAACAATAATGACTCCTTTCTTTCTCTTTCAGGTCAAGTTAATAAAGCTTATCTTTATGTCTCTGTATGTTTCCTATACTACTTGTTTTTCCTTATCGACGAAAGCTGATTGACTTGACTAGAGCCAACCACACATTTCTTTAATAAATTTTGAAATTAAAACCATTTCGGTGTAATGAGCTTTGTTGAGGAGGATAAAAAAGGAATATCTTATAGTAGCTGACTTAATTTTACCATCTCATCGCTCCAAAAGGTGTTAGGACATCACAACTAGACTTAACTAAGGAGAATATACATAATGTATTATCTATATGTGTTAAGATATTTCATTCTATTTTTGGCATAATTTATGGTCGGGTCGGCTGGACCTGCCATACCAGGCCCAGCTCCAGACAGGAATACCAATGGCCCAGCGACCACGGCCCGTTCGACCCATTGGGAGATAGACTTCCATGCAAACACAACGACTCACGTAAATACCTAAACCTAATGGCAATTCCAGGTATATAAGGTATTATTCTACCGAGATTCAGGTACAACGATATGACCCTATTCTTTTCTACTTTACAGCAGCCAAAACCCTACCAAAATACTAATTTGAGCGTCGGAGGGGCCTTCCGGAAAACAACCCCTGGCGTGCCTTTGCTTGTTTTGCAGGTATTCAATAGCAAGACCTGTCAGAATTATGGATCCAGGCGGCAACGTCCAGCCCCAGCTAAATCTGGCAGAACCAATTTATATTTTAATTTATTTGAGATATTTTTTGTTATAAAGAAATTGATTTGGTATGCCATTCTACTACCTTGGAATATCTAGAATTTTGGGAGTTAAGATATTTATGGAAGTAATCCTGAAAGAGGAAGTACGTGTGGTATAATGATTAGCAATCTATGGTATGACAATTGATGATTGATTTTTGGCTGCTATGCTCGGGGTTTTTCAGAGGTTAACTACAAAATTCACATCATATTTTTGTTCGAAGACTCTCCGTGATTATCTTTTAATGTGGCTGTGCACATAGGGGAGTGTTATTTTACTCAAGTGCTTTTTGTTTCTTTCATTCTTGATTTAATCACTTGATATATTCTTCTTTTTGTTTCATTCATTGTTTTAAAATCTTCTGGTGAGATTAGCATGAGTTGGTCTTGCTATTGAATGTGAGATGCTTTTATAGATATGAGTACAAGTAGATAACGTCAAGGAGTGAGTGGTTTCAGCTCCATAATAGTCTTGTTTAAGCCTATTATACTATGGTGAAAGTTGATTAATATGGGTGAGGGCCCCACAGATGTAGGTCGTGTATGCTGAACTATATTAACAAATTTTTGGTGTTTTGTATGTGTTATTTATTTGCTACACGTTTAATTTGTTTGCTTGCAGAAGAATTCTAGAAATCACAGTTGCTTGCCCAGTTGCTTTGTAAGAATCAACTATAAATTTCAGTTAGAAACAACCGTGACAGAACAAAAATTTTGTGGAACTTTGACCTTGGGTTTTTCAATTGATATTAGAGCTTGGTTAACCTAATCAAAACTTAGAGTATCAAGTTGGTGTAGATCAGTGTTCCGCACTTACGACTATTAAAGAAGGGATGTTAATCATTAGGCCACCTTGATTAGATGGCTCTAACTATCCTACTTGAAAATTGATAATGAAAGTGTTTATTTAAACATAGGGGCTTAAAGCCTAGACTTCTATGTTGAAAGGCTAGACTCATCCTATGAAAACTAATGAAAAGAATGAAGTGGTACCTAAAAATTAGTTTAAGTGGACAAAGGTTAAAGAAGAGGAATAGCTTGGTAGCTTTTTAGCAATACATGCAATTTTACAACTGTAGATCCAGGATGTTTTAGTATGATATTAGCTTGTGAATCAACAAAAGAAGCTTGTGATATATTACAAACCATACATAAAGGATCATAATCGGTGATAGCATCAAAAGTTCAAATGTTAACTACTAGATTTGAAGAGCTTGAAATGGAGGAAAGTGAAACTATTGGAGACTTTCATGAATGAATGCGTGATATTGCCAATCAAGCAAATCAACTTGATAAGAAGTACTCAAATCTAAAACTTGTCAAGAAAACCTTAAGATCGTTGCCTCCTAGATCCATACCGAAGATTGAAACTATTGAAAAAGCTCATGACATTAACGAGTTATTTTTGGATAAGGTAATTAGAATTCTCATAAACTTTGAGATGAACCTGTTGAGAGATAAGTGTGAGAAGAATAAATGATTGGTGCTTTAAGTCGAGGTTGTTAAACCTGTGCATAATTTAGGAGACGATTTCGACAAAAATTAAGATCTGGTGGTGCTAACAAGAAATTTCAGCAAGTGGCTGAAGAAGATGAAGAAAGATAGACCTGAGTTCAGGCAGAATGGTGGGAGTTTATCCAACAATAACTTTAAACAACAAACAAAAGCTCAAAAAGGTGAAAAAGAAGGCAAAGAAGATATGATGTCATGAGAGTCAAGGTTTTGGGCATATGCAAGTGGAGTGTGCTAACACTCTTAAAAGGAGAAAAGGGAAGTTTTACGCCAGCACTTAGAGTGAAAACGAATATGAAAGTGAGTATGGCAGCTAAGAAGAAATTATAGGTCTTCATATTGTGTTGGTTGCTTATATAAAGAAAGTTTAGTTGCTTGCTTAGTAGCAGCTAGTGAAGAAACTAAAGATGAAGACTTAGATGTTTCAGTATTAAACTATAATTTGAATAACGATAATGATGATAGTAACTCAAAATTCAAAAGGGAAGATATCTACAAGGTCTATGAACTAATGTATAACAAATAGGTGAAGACATGTAAACAAAATGAGAAGTTAAAAAACGAGAATTCTACCATGAAAGGTGTTATTCAAGATATGGAGATGAAGTTATTGTCAACAAAAAATGAACTTGATAAAACTAAGCTAAAGCTGATCAATACAGAGAAAGGAATAAAAATGTTGAATGGCGTACAAAGAAGCTAGATGAATTGTTGGAAATTGGCAAAAACAAAGGGGATTGTAAAGGTGTTTGATATAAAGGTGAATGCTCTCAGGTGAATAATGAGCAAAAGGGTGAAGTTAGATTTCTTAAAAACACCAAGATTAATTAAGCAAGGAGAAATTTAAAAAAGAAGTAGAAAGTTTACGCCTAAATGTCACTTTTTTGGTGTAAAAGGTCACATAAGACCAAATTGCTACAAATTGATGTAAATGTTATTCCATAATGCTCAAAATAAAAAATCCATACATTCTTGGAAGAAATTTAAGTCGTAGAAGCTACCAAAGTAGATTTAGGATAGAAAGAACCAATCGTAAGCATTTGTGGCTCTTAAATCCATGTGCGTTGCTTCTCACAATGGATGGTACTTTAACAATGGGTGCTCAAGGCATATGACAAGTGAAAGAAGCTATTTGATGAATTATCAAAGCTATATGGATAGTCATGTTACATTCGGTGATGGGAAGAAAGCAACCATGATTAGTAGAGGAACTCTTTATGTAGATGGATTGCCTCATTTCTAAAATGTGCTTTATGTGGATGGTTTAAAAGCTAACTTGGTAAGTATTAGCCAGGTTTATGATGATGGGTTGTTAGTCCAGTTCACTAGTGATGGATGCAAGCTGTTAAACCAACAAAGAGATTGTATAGTAAGCAGAAGAAGATCAGTGGATAATTGCTACACGTTACAGGTTATTACTTCTTGCAATTTAGCCACATATAATGATATGATTCTATGGAACCAAAAGCTTAGTCACACAAAATATGACCTCATCAACAAGTTGAGCAAATTTGAAGCGATAAGAGGCTTACTTATGATGAACAATGATGATAAGACTATTTGTAGCGCTTTTCAAATAGGAAAATAGAAGAGAGTACCACATAAGAAAGTAAGAACTGTTACAACCTCTTAAGTACTGGAATTGGTTTATATGGATTTGGTAGGCCAAGTATAACATGCTAATCTTAATGGGATGAGGTATTTCTTGACATGTGTTGATGACTACTAAAAATATACTTAGGTAGCTTTCCTGAAAGACAAATCGAATGCTTTTGAAGCATTTAGAAACTTATATGTGTGGATTACAAATAAAAAAAATTGTAATTTTGAGGATCGGATCTAATCACAGAAAGGAGTTTGAGATTGTAAGCTTCAATAACTTTTGTGATAAATATGGGATTATGCAAGAGTTCTCAACACCTAAAATGTCACAACAAAAATGGAGTTGCTCAAGATGTTTTAATTGTCATGTGTGATAATAAGAGCGTCATAGACATCTCCAAATCCCCAGTCTAGCATTCAAGAATTAAGCATATTGATTTAAAGTATCATTTTATTTGAGAACTAGTGAAGACTAATTGCATATCTTTCCGATGTAACAAATGAGAAGCAACTAGTCAAATTTTCACCAAACCTCTTGACTATATGAGGTTTGAACTTCTTCGTAGGGCACTAGGATTCTGTTCTTTGCAATTTTGAAGTTTATTGAAGTAAGTGTAAAAAAAAAGCCAAAGGCTCTTTTTTTCTCTATTGCAGCCTCTGTCTTGTTTGGTTTTTTGTTTTGATCATCGTAGGCCACTTCATCTCCTTAGTATCTTGTCTGTCACTGGCTATCTCTACACCTCAGCTTCCTCCTGTGATCACTAGCTTCTTTTGGCATTGATTTGTCCTAAATGGCAGATAGGAACTTGCTTATAGCTTTTTTAGCTAGTAAATTTATAGCTTTGTTGGTGACAGTTGACCTTAACTTTGATTTTGATTTTTCAATATCTTTTATCATGATCATTTATTTCAGGGGGAGTCTCCATTTCTCTTGTTTAGAGGGAGATTTTGATGTGACAAATAATGCTAAAAAGGGGGGAGATTGTTAAGATATTCTATTATATTTTTGACATTATTTGTATTTTAATTTATTTGGGATATCTTTTGTTATAAGAAAGTTGATTTGGTATAGGATTATACTATTTTAGAATATGTAGAATTTTGGAAGTTAAGATATTTGTAGAAGGAAGGAATGCTAAAAGTTGTAGAATCCTAAAGGGGGAAGTATGCATTGATTACCAATATATTGTGTGACTACTGATGATTGATTTTTGCCTACTATGCTCGAGGGGTTTTTGGAGATAAACTACAAAGTTTACAGCTAATTTTTGTTTGAAAACTCTTCATGATTATGTTTTAATGCGACTGCGCATATAGGAGAGTATTTTTTTGACTCAAATGTTTTTTGTTTCTTTTATTCTTGATTTAATCACTTGAGATATTCTTCTTTTTGTTTTATTCCTTGTCTTAAAATCCTCTGTTAAGGTTAGCATAAATTGGTCTTACTATTGGATATGAGATACTTTCATAGGTGTGAGTACAAGTAGATAGCGTTAAGGAGTGAGTAGTGTAGGCTCCGTAATAGTCTTCTTTAAGCCTATTGTACTACGATGAAAGTTGATTAATTTGAGTGAGGGTCCTATAGATGTAGACCGGACATGTTGAACTGTGTTAACAAATTTTTGGTATTCTGTGTATGTGATTTATTTGTTGCACGTTTAATTGTTTGCTTGCAAAAGAATTTTGGAAATCGAAGTTGCTTGCCTAGTTGCTTTGTAAGAATCAACTATATATTTTAGTTAGAAACAATCGTGACGGAACAAAAATTTTACGGAGCTTCGACGTTCGATTTTTCAACATGGATCAAAAGTAAGTCACCCTTAAAATAGTTTACAAATGAAGACGAAGTGTGTAAAAATGCTCAAAATTGACAATAACTAAGGGCGATGCATCATGTTATAACATGAATATTGTTAGTGGTTATAAAGTATAATTATAGCACCATCGAACCTAATCATAGTACCACAAGTTAGATTATATTGGCATAATGAAAGTCCTTGAAAGAACATATATTACATACTTTTATATCTTGGTTGATGAATTTTAAAAGATTGGTTGCAATTAATAAGAAGTATATAGAAATTAAGGCATTATCTAATCTCCATGGACATGCTGAGCATATGATGACTCTGTCAACCAACTCTTGAGTGTGAGGCTGTGCTTTTACCAGAGTCAGCATCAGCTTGCGAAGCCCCACAACTTGCTGCCCCTTCATGCTCACGAGCTCACCATGCATGAATGTCTTCTTCAAGACAGAGTGAGAGGCATTTTAGCTTTCCTCGACTCAATAACAAGTCCAACATCTTTTAAAGTTTTGGTCCCCATCGTGCAGAAAAAGGCAATCTTATCTTCTTCCGTTCCTCTTTTCTTCTTTCTTCCTCTCAAATTATAGTGCTATGATTACTGTTTTCTTGATCTATTGCGTGAAATATAGTGGCTCTGATTTGGATATAGCGTGTAGTGTTCGATGTCAAAGTGTTGGGCAGGTACAAGAGGACAAATTTATATATGCCTACTAGAAAAGCCATCACCGGAATACCTCGCGTTTGCTGACATATTCGCCGCTTTTTTTTTTTCGTTTAAAGGAGACCACTATTTTATTTCAAGTATCTAACCAATTTATAAATATATACAATGATGTATAAGATAATGTGAATAATTCAGTTGACAAATTTATTATATTTAATTTACTAATTATATTTTCTTTTTTGAAAATTGATTTAAAATTACTTGTATACATAGTACAAAATTTATATGTGTTGAATAAATCATATCCAATTAATTACTTTAAGCTTATTGTCGTGTTTTTAATTCTTAAAAATTGTTTCCAACACTAAAATTTCTGTATTTATAAGCATAAATAATTAAGTTATCTGGATCGATAATTGTGTTGTTCAGTGTTTCATTCTTAAATTTTGTTTCCAAACCTAAAAGCTAAAATTGCTTTCCAAGTATCGCGTAGTTCAGGAATTTGTGGACCAAAGACAAATGGGACAACAGTAATTTTGGTTCTAACTAATTTAAAAAAGACTATAATGTATAGTAGTAGATGCTGTCTGTTTGCGTGAGCGTGACATGTAACATGCTCTCTTACGACAAGACACAGCGGTTATGTCCTCTTCCTTTGTCCTCAAAAGTTTAACTCTTGTTGTTTGTACTTTTTTTTTTTGGAATTATTCCAATCACTTTGTTCGTTCGCATAAACAAAATAGAATAATCTTCGATATGATAGATTTTATTTTATAAAATTATAAAATTACTATATTTACATTACTGATAAGAACAAAGTTAATTATAAATTTTGTCTTATCTTTTCAGACATTAAAAAACCTTTTTTTAATAAAATCCTCTTTCTTCTTAATCTTTTTTATATTGTTTAATTTTAGAGGATCACATCTTATGTATATGATAGTTTGAAACTTCAACTGTTTGGTAGTTAAGTAATTTTTTGTAACTAACCCATTATATGTGTATGTGCCTACTATTTTCTACCCCTAAATTAATTAGATTATGCATGCAGTTTTTATACTTGTCCAATAATTCGTGTGATCAATACACGATAATAGCTTATTACCATATATCTATTAGGAATATACGGTTTATCAATTAATAAATTATTTAATAAAAAAATTTTGTTTTATTTACTTTACATCATGTCTCAAATTTTTATTCTTCTTTAATCTCATTTATTTTATTAGATCATAATTGTATTCAATTCTTTCATTAAGGGACATTGACCATCTTTAAATACATTTCTATGTGAGTTATCAATCAAAATAACATTTCTTTGTTTTAAATTTTCTTAAATTATATTTAATTTACTTTCCTAGAATTATCCCATCAAATTGCATCATCCATATTTCTTTAGTAATATTTCGAAGTAGTAAGCAATGAATTTAATTATTCATAATTAGACAAGAATCTTCGGGTATATTATGAGACTCGTTTAATATTTAATTTCTCATACAGCATAAGTTGAGATCTTATAACTTACATTAATTCTTTTTTATAATCAATTTTATACACATGATATGAGTCATATGTTGTAGTACTAACTCCTTTTTATTTAGAGTGGATGTCTTATATTCATGAAATTCTATATAGATGTTGGTTCAAACATACTTAATATTTAATCTAAGTTCACTAGTTTACTAACAATTTCATCTTTTCATAGCTTAAATCTAGCACTTAAGATATATATATTGACCATTTAATCATTCAAAAACTAATTTCCTTTTGTTTTTATTATTTAAGACAAAATTTATAGTTTAAGCTTACTCCTCCCAATTTATAGTTTAAGCTTATTAATCTTCGTTGTTTTATTCTTATTCATCTATGCAACCAATTGCTTTTAAATTTCTTTGAGTTAAAAGGATAATTTCTTTCTTTTCTTGCTCATAACGCCCCATAAATCTTGGTTTCATGAATAGTGATACCCAGGACTCAAATTGTACTTTATTTTATTTGACATTGGTTAATATTATTTAAGGACAGCTCGAGGATCAAATTTGAGATCAAAACAAGTTTATTTTGATTTGACCAAGAATTGATAGTGGTCAAAGTTGGACCCAATAAAGGAGTGAACGTCAAACCCGAAATAAATGATATTAATTAAGGTATTTTTATGAGATTGATTTTTATGGGTATTTTTATTGAGAAGAAGAAAAGAATGGATTAAAAGTTAAAGTTAATTTTGGATCTGAAAATTTTTTATTAAGGGACCATATGACATTTTTTTGGCCACCTACCTTCTTTGCTTCTCCCATAAATTGCCGAGAATAAGCCTCCTCTTTCTCCACTTTCTTTCATTTTCTTCCATTTTCAAGCCAAATTTCTCTATTTTTAATCCATAAATCACCTATTAAACACTAAATCATCAACCTAGTTTTGGTTGTTTTTAGTACATGATTTTAGTGTAGTTGCATGCCTTATTGAATGAAAATGCATGAAATTGAATTGTTATGCAATATTATGAAGATAAAGAAGAGGAATTGAAGGCGAGAGAAAAAGGGAAAGAGAAGGAATAAAGAATTGATGGTGAAATTGAAGTTTATTGAAGCTTAATTTGAAGAATTGAACATCAATTTGGTATGTGTTTAAGCAATTTATTTTTTCCAAAAAATTGTGTATTATGTAATTTAGGATTCTTGAGATAAAATTGAGGGGTTTATGAAATTGTTGCTAAAATAATTTAATTGGATACTAAATAAAGTAGTATATGTGATTAATTTAGATTTTGGACTTATAATTTGTATTTCCCTCAATTGGCATACATTATATTTGATTTGTGTTATAGACTACATGGCTCTGAGAGCTTAGTCCCATAAGATATAGATATGTAAATGAACTGTATGGTTTTGAGAACTCGGTCCCATATTTTTTAAAATCCTTCTTATCTGGCTTAGTGATACAATTCTGTTAAATTTTACTTTGGGAAATTATAGAAAAATATATAAATGCATAACTAACGATTAAAGAACTTCAAATGGAAGTAGTCATTAAATTGCACAATTTATTGATCCTTATGTAATTAGATATGAATGAATACAATAGACACATGCTTGTATTTCATAAAGAAAATTTAATGCCTATTTAGGCATATAATGAAGATATATATATTTGAAAAAGATTATATGATATGCATATTATGGTTGAATGAATTTAATTGGATGAGAAATGGAATTGCTTGAACACCACTAAACCTATAGCTTTGCACGTGGTTTTTTTTTTCCCGCGCACAGGTTTTGAAGAAAATTAGAAGATAAATGTGGTGGGTCTATTACAAAGACTAGAGTCACATAGAGGATTGCAAAAGACTTTGAGGTGAATGTATTATAGGATTATATTTTGTTTTGGTTATGACATGTGCACATAAAGAAATGAAGGACTTTATAGAATTATATTGTGAATTATATATGAAAGTTATGTATGAAATTTGGTTTAGATGAGTTGAAATGTATTAAAGGATAGGCAAATTATTTTATCAAAGAGTTTGACATGAAGATGGATAGTTGAATAAAATAAATGAGAAGTGTATTGGAATTTCTTGTAGGTGGTTTTAAGTGAATATAGATAAAACTCTGTCAAAATTTTTATAAAGTGAATAGTATTTACTAGAATAATGAGGTTTTAAACAGAAAACTTTGTAATTTAAAATTTTAGGTATTTAAGGATGTGGTAACATTTGGTATTCTGATTCCATTATTGGGTATGAGGTGTTACATTTAGTGGTATCAGAGCTCGGTTTAGGCAGTTTCGAGTCTATCATTAAGTAAATGAAGGAAAGGTGATTTGTGTACATGTTAAATGCATGATCATAAATATAATGCGACTCTAATGTAGATATACCCTCTATTATAGACTGAAGAATGGAGCCAGGAGCTAGGGGAGCCATTGAGGAAGAGGAAGAAAGTCATGTCTCAGCTAGTGATGTAGATAGAGGCATGGCGGGGCAGCCAGCAGAGCTTGTACCATCACCTGCTAGTCAACTAGCTCCCAATCGAGTAGAGTTTTCCAAACTATAGTGGAGTATGTGAAACAACAAATGGTTGTTGAACCTTTTGTACAACCATAACCACCTCTTCCATTACAAAAGCTTAAATGGAGAAAGCCAAGAGGTTGGGAGCAGAGGATTTTCTAGGGGAGTCATCAGTCTCTGCTCCAGATGCCAAGTTTTTGCTAATTAAGATAAAGAGAAATTTTGATCTTCTCTATTGCACACCAGCAGAGAGATTGGAGTGTGCAATTAGTCTTCTTCAAGGACCAACATATCAGTGGTGGGAGTCCATGAAAAGGCTTGTTCCACCATAAGATCTTAATTGGCAGTACTTTTTGTCCCAATTTGCAGATAATTATGTAAAAGAGACTTATAAGGATAAAATGAGGGATGCATTCCTTCATTTGAAACAGGGGTATAGAACAATATTAGAATATGAGAAAGAGTTTGATAGACTGAGTATGTATGCTGAGAGATTAATTCCTACAGAGGCAAATAAGTGTAAGAGACTTGAAGCAGGTCTCTACCATAACATCAAGAAACTCCTTGTTGCAATGTAAATTAGGGATTATGGAGAGATGATGAAAGCAACTTTGAGGATTGAAAAAGTTAATATTGATGAACAAAAATGGAGAAACAAGGGACAACAGAAGCAGAGTCACGGACAATCTAGTTCATCCTTCTCAGCCAGTAAAAAGCAAAAGGGTTCAATGTCTCAGGCTTTAGCATAAACATAGACATCCTACTACCAATCAGAACAAAGTTAAATATTAATAGTTAGGGCATGGCAGCTAGCCCCATCTGTAATGGGTCACGACGTGGAGTAGTTACCCCATGTCATAATTGTGGGAAGAAAAATGGTTGATAGTGTTGAAAGATGATGAGAGCATGCCTACGATGTGGATCTATGGAGCATTTTTAGTAAGTGTGCCTTGGTAGACAGTATCAGACAGCTAGTCAAGCAGAGAGTCCAGTTCCTATGGCTCCCAGGGGCATAAGTAGAGGCATGGGAGCAAGTTCTGGTGTTGGTGGTTAGAGGTTTGTATTAGAAACAGTTGATGGAACTAATACCTGTACTCCATTGTAGTACCCGATACTTTTAGTAGGAAACCATCATCAACTTTAACCCAGCGTATGGTTCGCGTCCTCATCCCTGAGGACAGTGGACAAGGACGGAAAAGTTCTGTCCACTGTCATGTTTGGTTGCCGTCTGCATCTATTTCTGTCCTTCAGACAGATGGACATGGACGATAAAAGCTGTCCAAAATAAAACTGCCGGACGTGCGTGCTTGTCCGTCGGACTAAAAAGGCAAAAGTCGATGCTATCCTCCTAACGTCTCCCAGAGTTCGACAGTCGAGCCTCTCTTGTGGGTAAGAAGCTTTTCATCCCATCGTGTTTGCTCTTTGTCGGGGGTTATGGGTTTCGGTAGATGAGGTTTGTGTATGGAGTTAATGTTTCCGTAGATGGGATTTGAGATTCAAAGCTGTCGTCCTCTTCTCTGCTTTGTTGGAACTAGTTAATTTTGTATAGTCTCTCAGTTTAAGCATCCCCTTTCCTGATTAAGACTTCTTTGCTGTTCTCTCGACACACGAAAACTCCTTTAGCAGGTTGGAACGTTTCAATTTTGTGATACCCATAAGTAGGATTTCAATATTCATAATACCCAGAAATTGAAACACTATTATACCAATGAAGAATCCGATCACGCCATGCTTAGCTAACTCTAGAGGAGGGGTAACATAAATCAGATTCTCCTTGACCTCCGAAAGGTAGTAGGTCAGAGCTTTATCTTGCGAAGACGCCTCTATTCCTTTCGAAATGACTGATTTCCATGTTCGAATGCTCTCCGAAGGTTTTTCCTTCAGGGGTTGGATGGTTGTTTCTGGTGTCAAGGTCGGTGGGGGAGATGGGTTTTAATTGGGTTTTGGTAGATTTAGGTGAAAATGACGAAGAAGGATCTGGGCGATTTAGGTTAATGTTTTGGTCGCGATTAGGGCTTGGACAAGAGGGGTTTTTATACGATCTGGGGGAGTGGACAGAGAGATGGTCTAGGGGTTCGAGAGGTTGCCGAGTTTAGGACAAAGAAGCTGAAGATGAAGCCATGGAGGGGGAAAGGCAAACTCATCGATGTTTGCCAAAGCTATGGGAAACTCAGCATGTCGCGCTCATCTTTATTATTTTTGTGTTAATACTCTTTGTTTGATTATGAACTGAATTGGGATATACATAAGCAGGATGAACTTAAGATGTGATATATTTCGATTTATTCTTTGGTCTAATGAAGTTCTATTTTCCTTCTGATTTATCCATATGTTTATATCGATTGAATCTAAGGAGAAAAAGTAAAAGATTTAATATTTGGTTCATACATCAAGATTTGAGAGATGAAATATATGTTTAGGTCATAACGTGGATAAAGAGGGTTAAGCGTAAACATAAGTAGGATTCTTCTTATTATATTACAAGGGCATTTTTGTTATTAACACTGTTTTTTGTTCTGTCCCCTACAACCAAACACATTTCTGTCCTCAAGACAAAGACAATATTTTCTGTCCTGTCCACTGCAACCAAACATCTCACTGTCTTCAGTTCTTGTCCTGTTCCATCCAACTCTGTCCCGTCTCGTCCTGTCTCTACCTGCTGCAGACGCTAACCATACGCAAGGTTACAGTACAAGAATATCGTCAGAAATTTGCTAAACGTTCGGCTCGAGTCAAAAATTGGTCCGAACATTGTCTCTCGGGTATTTTCCTTAA
>JANKOD010000192.1:8584207-8601556 GCA_026284645.1 Erythroxylum acuminatum
TAATAAAATTTTAACTCAGGATTTTTTTTGCTAATTTTTATATGTCAGGATTTTTTTAGCAACTTTTGAATAACACAAGGTTATTAAGGCAATAAATTCATTTTAATTATGTTGCAGTAACATGTACATGCTATTGTAGTATAACCTTCTTGCTTTCTTTCACTTCTCTTATGTGAAAACGAAGATGATTGGAAGAGAAGGCAATGGATGTGTAGCTTTCAAAGCAAATAACAACAATAAGAAATCAATCAACATATTAAAAAACACAGATAAGCAATAAATACGAAAACAAACATGGAGAAATCGCAGACTACAAAAGACGCAGAAGACAGCACAGAGCGAAACTTATTTTCATGAAACAAAAATCAAGCAACAAATTAGAAAACACAGATAAGCAACAAATACGAAAACAAACTTGAAAAAATCGTAAACTACAAAAAACGCAGAAGACAACACAGAGCAAAACTTGTTTTCATGAAACAAAAAAACATGTTTTTGAAATACACGAAAATCTTATTTTTACGTTTCCATATAATTGTTGCCGTTTTCTTTTTTTTTTAACAAAAAATGAAATTTTTTTAACCCAAACATATTTTCAGCCGTCTATTTCTAATTTTATGAAAACAAAAAACAAAAAACCTTAAAAAAAGGAACTAAACAGGGGCTAAGGTATAAGGTAAGGGTCTTCCGCTTAATAAGTTAAATTTAATAAATTTTGTTGGATCCAACCCAGTTTAGAGCATCACTGCATAAGAAATCCCAATTCATTGAAGTACATTTATGCTTTTCGGACGCCAAAGAAGCCCAAGTTAAACTAACATGATAAGTCAGTGACTGTGGGATAGTGTTCGGTATTCCCTGATACTGACAGTCGAAATTTAAACCCGAGAAAAGCGGCAATAGCCCGAAGACTTGCAGAATTGGAAAGCCCACCAATTTAGACCGATTTATGAGATCGAAGGGTGACTTTGAACTCTTCAATTATTGTCCCGTCCGAGAAGAATCCCTCTACTCCCAGGTTGTAGTTTTCTCTCCTTGTCTTTTCCTTTCCACGTCTTACATTGAAATTATCTAATAACTCCGTATTGTTAACAGGTGTGGATCTATAATTTTTTTTGAATGGAAGCAAAATTTTAATAGGGAAAAAAATTTATTTTTAATGGGGGCAAAAATTTAATGGAGCATTTTTTTTTTGTATGGGCAAAACTTAAAATAATAATTTTTTTGCATGAAATTTGTTAGAGGTTGTGGGGGCAAGCGCCCCCACTTGCTCCTACTGTAGCTCCGTCCCTGATTGTTAACGATTATTCCTTTCACTTTTGCCTACTGGAACCATATCATTTAATGTTAGACTGTGTTTGCAAAATATTTTCTAGTCAATCGATTCAAGACCAATTATGTGTTCTTATGACACAAAGTTAGATTTCCATGGGCATAAATATTTTCTTTGTTCAAATGGACATCGCATGGTGCAACTCAGGTTGGCCATAAATCAACAAGCAGCAAATTAAAAAAAAAAAAAAGAAGACAAACAGAACACAAGATTCTGATGTTGAGTTAGGCTACAAAATTGATGTCAAATAGTAAGAAGCACTAATTTGCGACATGGCACCTTCCAGGTCTTATGTTCTTCTTTTGGTTGGTGCTCCATTGTCGTAGAGACAGCTAGCTCTCCTGCATTAAGTTGCTGACATTTCCTCTAATTAAATTAAGTAGGTGGTCCCGGTTTAAACGCTTCATTAATTCTGAATGAATAAGTGGACTTTCTGTGTGTCTTAAAGGGATAACTTGAAGACTTAAAAACTTCATTAACATGCAATACTTCACTTAGCAAGGATTTCATTCATGTTGATTATTCCCTTCCTTAGACGGATGAGAAATTTACATCAATCAATTGATTGAGCAATTAGACCGATGAACTATACTGGGTGGTTGACATGGCAGAATCTTATTGGCTAAAGTGAGCATCTGGTGGCAGTTCATCTCAGTGGACAAGACCTACACTCTCTTCTCTAGTGCCAACCATAAACGAGTGGCTAACAATAACATATATAGTAAATTGTGGAGTTACAAATCCCCAAAAATAACTTGTGACCTGGTATTGGCTTGGCTTGGCCCCGAAAGGAATTTCCCCAGTTGGTGAAATAGTATACTAAATTTAATGGAGCTTTTTAAAAGGAAAAGAAATGATTAAAAAAAAAACATCGTTAGCGCGGGATCCAACTTAAGTGGACTTTCCTACAGCATTCTTCGGTCAAAAACCCCTTAAACAACTTAAAGCATCACCATCTATAGTCAAAGAAGGTGGAATCGTCAATCACATTAATGTATTTGAAAAACTATCAGCTTATTTTTATGTAGGGATTTATTAATAAAATATAATATTATTCTATAAAAAAGAATTTATAATAAAATAAAATGAAATAAATATCTAATTTTTTAATAAATAATATAAATAAAAAGTTTTAAATTTAAAATTTAAAATAAAATATAAAATAATAAATAACAGTGTAGTATATTATATTATAAACTATTTTTTCAATAACATTTCATCATATTACAATTACACTGTAATTTTTTCCTTTTTTTTTACAGCAATATTTTAATACTATATTTATTTATAATCTATTCTATTATAAACCACCCATTTCTACCTTTCAAATCAACGGCAGTATCACACACGGAGGAAAAAATTAACAACCAAATATTATCTCTTGACAATTCTCTTATAATTTCTTACAAATATACACACATAAAAGTCAATATTCCCTTTATGAGCCTGTTTTTCAGTCTTTCCCGTAACCATCCATAACCCATCGGACACGTTTCCCCCCTGGTCTTTGATTCTTCGAGCTGAACCCTTCAAGCAAAGAGCGTTATATGCTAATCTTCATACTCTTCATTGGTTCCTAGTATGAGGGTTTGTTAAAAGATTCGATCTTGGTTAAATATGAAGGGCTTAGTTTACAGTCGAAAGATTGCAGCTTTGGTTATTATTGTTCTAACACATGCAAGCTTGGTTTCTTCTGCTATTGTTGAAGATGATGTGAAGTGCTTGCGAGGTGTGAAGACAACACTTACTGATCCACAAGAGAAGCTGACCTCATGGAACTTTGGGAACTCTTCAGTTGGCTTCATATGCAATTTCGTGGGTGTCTCTTGTTGGAATGATCGGGAAAACAGGATTATCAAGCTCGAATTGACAGAGATGAAGCTTTCAGGACAAGTTCCGGATTCCTTACAGTACTGTCAAAACCTTCAAACGTTGGATCTTGCAGATAATTCTCTTTCTGGTACTATCCCTGCCCAAATATGCACATGGTTGCCTTATTTAGTTACTCTTGATCTGTCCAATAATGAACTTACAGGGCCTATCCCACCTGATCTTGTGAACTGCTCATACTTAAATAACTTAATACTGTCGAACAACCGCCTTTCTGGGTCTATACCTTACGAGTTTTCCAGTTTGGGTAGACTTAAGAAGTTTTCTGTAGCTAATAACGATTTGACTGGTACAATTCCATTATTCTTCCGTAATTATGATGCGTCGGATTTCGCTGGGAATGACCTTTGTGGAGGGCCTTTAGGATCCAAGTGTGGTGGGTTAACCAAAAAGAATCTTGCTATTATAATTGCTGCTGGGATTTTTGGCGCTGCAGCATCTCTGTTTTTGGGATTTGGGGTGTGGTGGTGGTATCATTTGAAGTACTCTAGAAGGAGAAAGAGAGGGTATGGCTTTGGCGGCTACAAACAATTTTCGTCCTGAAAATATAATAATTTCAACTAGGACTGGTACTACTTTTAAGGCAGTTCTTCCTGATGGATCTGCACTTGCTGTCAAGCGTCTCAGTACTTGTAAGCTTGGTGAGAAGCAGTTTCGGTTTGAGATGAATAGATTAGGCCAACTCAGGCATCCGAATTTGGCACCCCTTCTGGGGTTTGGTGTTGAAGCTTTTGGTTTATAAACATATGTCTTATGGAACTTTGTATTCTTTGCTGCATGAAGCTGGTGCTGCATTGGATTGGCCAACAAGGTTCAGGATTGGTTTGGGTGCTGCTAGGGGTCTAGCTTGGCTCCATCATGGATGCCAACCCCCATTCCTGCACCAGAATATATGTTCCAATGTGATTCTTGTTGACGAGGATTTTGATGCCAGAGTTATGGATTTTGGTCTAGCAGGGCTTATGAGTTCCTCAGACTCTAACGAGGGCAACTATGTTACTGGGGAGCTAGGAGAATTGGGTTATGTGGCACCAGAGTACTCAAGCACTATGGTTGCTTCTCTGAAAGGGGACGTTTATGCATTTGGGGTAGTGCTACTTGAGCTGGTGACAGGCAAAAAGCCTCTTGAGGTCAATATTGCTGAAGAAGGATTCAAAGGTAACTTGGTGGATTGGGTAAATCAACTCACAAATTCTGGTAGAAGCAAGGAGGTAATTGATAAGGCTATTTGGGGTAAGGGACAAGATGAGGAAATTTTGCAGTTCCTAAGAATTGCTTGCAAGTGCGTAGTTCCTCGGCCCAAGGACAGATGCTCTGTGTACCAAGTTTATGAATCCTTGAAGATTGCTGCCAATGAGCTTGGATCTGGCTTTTCAGAGCAAGATGATGAATTTCCGTTGATTTTTGCGAAGCAAGAAATTGAACAACTGTAACTGTCGGCTAGTACGAGAGAAACTTGCAAAATGATATGGTTTTTGCCTTTGGAGTCATATGGTGAGCTATCAAAGACTTTGGCTATAAATCGTGTGATCACTATCTTTAGCTTCATTACCCATTTGTAATATAATCATGTATGATAAAAAAAAGCCATTTCTTCAACTCAGCTTCATGACTTTCAAGATATCATTTTGTTGCCTTGTCTTTTATGTAGAATAAGCTTAGCATAATAGCACTTATTGAGAAGGTCCAAGATGTGCTGTCTGTTCGTAGCCTTGCATATTTGCGTGGATGCTGGCAAATGATGGTTTGTAAATTCTAAATGACTCGTATCTATTGTTTGGGCTTAATCATTTTGATCTGTTTGAAGGTTTGAACATTTTTTCCCCCACATGTCTCCACCCACTTGTCTGTTTTGAAAATGCACTGAAGTTCTCTAATCACTTCCAATTCTAAACTCAAGAGGAAAATGGTGAATTACTTCCTACAAATGAAGAAATCAATGAAAATGGTGACGTTGAAGAAAATCATTTTGACGAGCCACAAAATAACGAGATGAATGATGCGAGGGAATATATTGCAAATCTTCTTGTATTACGATAAAATGCATAGTTTATTATACATTTAACTATTTCAGCTTGAATATTTATTTTGAGATTATAATATTATTTAACTTTTTTATATTTTTTTATATTAATTTTCATATTAATTTTATTTCCTACAAGAAAATGAGACATCTTTTTAAATTATTTCCTACAAGATGGTTACTTAAAATTTCCTACAAGATGGTTATCTAAGAATTAAGTAACCGTAAATCTAATATATTGTACTTTACATATTGTTTAGTATACTTTAAATATTATTTAGCATAAATAATTTTATTATAAAGTAAAATATAGTTAAAATTAATAAAAGTGATTTTATTTTTATGTTGCCAAACAATCTACTATATGAAGTTCTTTTAAAAAAGCTATTTTTTAACTGACAGTCAAACAGTCAACTGACTTTTTAAAAAGCTCTTCTCATAAAAGCTCTACTGACAAAAACTCTACTGATAAAAGCTCTACTGATATAAACTCATCCAAACAGGCACTAAGCTACCAAAATACTGAAATTTGTAGGGAAATAAAGATGATTTGATTTAAGAAAAAAGAAAAAATACAAGATACGAAGGAAATTTGAAATAAAAAATGAATAAACAATGGAAAGAAAGTTGGAAGATAGTAATAAAATGCTTTTGGAGTTGTCTTCTTCTTTAAGATTGTCTAGAGTTATGTTTATGGTGTCCATCCTCTTTATTGTTCAAGTGTGACAGACCACCTGCCACTATATCCTTAACTTCCACATCCGCATTAAGTAACTTTATAACTTCTAAAAAATTTAGCTACGCATTTGTTAACTACCTCCCACCATTTCCTCAACTTTCATATCCTAAACTTCCACAAATTCAGCACTTTTCTTCGTACGTCCCTGATTTTTGGTTGCCCACAAACTCCTTAACTAAACATTTATTGCACTACTATTTCTAGACTACTTTTTAGCCAAATAGACTAATTTATTTTAAGCTATCAATACAAATAATAATTTTTTGTCATTTTTATAAATCATAAAAATTAGAAAAAATAAAAAGAAATTAAAAATCCAATAAGCCTATTTCTTAATCGAATTATGAATATGAAAAAATAAAATTGCAATAAACCAAAGAAGACCTTTTAAAAATTTTATATAGGTACGTATTGCTGATTTTAATACAAGCAAAATTTGTAATTTTCTTATTTTAGAAAAGTGGTCATTTATGTATTAAATCATGAATTATTAATGCTTACATCTCTATATTTTAACATTTCCATTTTCCATCTTATTTTTTTCAAAGATTTAACACTATTTATACATTGAGTATCTTGTTTTATCTTTAAGTAAACAAATAATATCTTATTCGTCATCACATATATATTTACTTAAATATCCTATTGAAGTAAATTCCTATTTATTGCTGCAAATACGTTTTTTTTGTTATGAATCTTGAATTTAACTTGTAATTACATTTTTACTTGAATATTATTTTTTAAAACTCATTTTGACATTAAGTAAAGTTTTCATAAAATTTTTTATTACAAGAAAGAAGGATCGAGTATATTGTCATACAAGCCTTTTAAGTTTTAACACATGGAGTTTTCAGGGATTCAAATCAAACCCAATAAGTAGCAGTTGTTGCACTTGTAACTCACTGAATACGAGTGGTCGCCATCGCCGTGATTTTTTCTGGTGTGCCGATCAAACCATAAATTGTAATATTCGTTTGGAATAAAAAACAGAGATTCAATGCATACTTAAAACCTTTGTTTAGATCATTAATTGCATAAGAGAAAGGAAATAAAATATTGAGGAAAAAATAGGAGAAAAGAATGGAAGAGAAATGACATTTTTTTTTCTTTTGTTTGTTTTTCTAATTTATCAAAGGAGGGAATTGAAACTTATATTGGGCCAAAAAAATTTGAGACCTTTATGCCCTTGATTATGGAACTTGTTTATCCTTTTGTTGAGTTAAATAAGGATACTATGGTAATTTACATATATTGAAATTCTCTTATCTTAGATTTCTTCTCCTTTCCTACCAATTTGATGGGAAATATATTTAGCCCAAATTTTCCTTAGTTTCTTCTCCATTCTCTCACTTTCTCTTTGCTTATTTTTGTCCAAACGGTGGAAATTAAGAAAAGTTAAATTCTCTTCCTTTCTTTTCTCTTGTTTTTCTTTAATCTAAATCAGGGCTAAAAGTTAAATCACCAATAACGTCGTAAAATAGGTTACACGAATGACATCGCGTTTGAAAGATGGGTGGCCAAAAGGTGACGGTTAAAGCGCAAAATCATAAAACTGTAATTTTCGTATAATAATAATAATAGTGACAAGGATGAAAATAAATATAATAAATAGAAAAGATGGTTATAATATATATAATTGTAATAATTATTTAAAAAGAATAAATGACTATTATCACAAGATAGTGATAAGTTTATTAAAAATATTAAGATTTAAAAATTTGTTATATTTTAGTTAATTATATTATAATTAACTAATTAATTATATTTTAATCAATTAATTATATTTTAATTAATTGTTTTTTATATTTTAATTAATTATAATTTAATTATATTAATTAAAAATATTAATATTTACAAAAATCAAAATCATTCCTCCCACCTATGGAGTATGAAGTATGAACTAGTATTACTTAAAATTATGATATAAAAAATTATTCAACCGATCGTAATAAATAACAACTATAATCATTTATTTCTTTTCGTACCTCTTAACCAATCAGCCGAATGCTTCGTGCGATATCCAGGTTTCAATCCCCAACTCGCGTGCTCCAAGGGCACGCGCCCAGAGCACTCTTGGATCAGTGTTATTTATCATGCTGACTGTTTCCGTTTTTCCTCCATAGCGTTTCATAGTCATCGTAGTCATAAATAGTAACGGTTCCTCTCTCATCCACGCTTGAGAATGAGATGGACAAGAAAACTCGAACAACATTGATAGCTCCCAGAAAATAGGAATTATAAGCAAACTAGAATTCGTTATTGAGTTGTTTATTGCAGTTAGTCCCTATGCTATGCATTGAGTGACTGATGGGTTGCGTCTACTCTCGAGCCTGTATAGGCGAGGTTTGTGTCCCCAGAGACCCCAAAATCAGACAGCACCACGACCCGTGCCGCCAAACCGATGCTCCCGTTGTCTCTCCAACCGAACCAGAACCCGAACGAGAACAAACTCACAACCGCGACCGCGAACGCGAACCCGGCATTACCCGACTCTCCAGAGTCTCATCTCAGTTCCTCCCTTCGGAAGGTTCTAGAACAATCAGAATCCCATCCGGTAACTATGAGTTGAAGTACTCTTACCTCTCTCAACGAGGCTACTATCCCGATGCCTTGGACAAGGCCAATCAGGACAGTTTCTGCATCCACTCACCGTTCGGCACCAGCTCCGACGATCACTTCTTCGGCGTCTTCGATGGACATGGAGAATTCGGAGCGCAATGTTCCCAATTCGTGAAGCGAAAGCTGTGCGAGAATCTGTTGAGAAGCAGCAAGTTTAAGGTCGATGCTGTGGAAGCCTGTCACTCCGCGTTTTTGACAACCGACTCGCAGCTTCACGCTGACAGTTTGGACGATTCCATGAGCGGGACGACGGCGATTACGGTTCTGGTCCGTGGACGTACGATATACGTTTCGAATTGCGGCGACTCTAGGGCGGTGATTGGGGAGAGGAGAGGAGAGGAGATCGTGGCCGTTGATTTGTCGATAGATCAGACGCCATATAGGACGGATGAGTTGGAGAGAGTGAAGCTGTGTGGGGCTAGAGTGCTGACGTTGGATCAGATAGAGGGGTTGAAGAATCCAGAAGTGCAGTGTTGGGGAACCGAGGAGAGTGATGATGGTGATCCTCCGAGATTGTGGGTCCCATATGGGATGTTCCCCGGGACTGCGTTTACTAGGAGTATCGGGGATTCGATTGCCAAGACGATTGGGGTCGTGGCCAATCCTGAATTTTCTGTTTTGGATCTCACTGCACAACATCCTTTCTTTGTGCTTGCCAGTGATGGAGTCTTCGAGTTTCTTTCTAGCCAAAGCGTGGTTGACATGGTAAGGTATCTCTTTCTTCAACTTATTTTCCAAGTATAAGAATATAAGTGTTTCTATTATTGGAGGAAGTTGTAACTGATTTTACATTTAGTGATGGTTGGAATTGGTGTCATTAAAAAGCTATGTGCAATGAAATTAATTAAACAAAATGGGAATATATGCAAAGTGGTCGTGGCTGTCTAGGTTTTTCCGTGATTTTTGTCATTCAATACCTCGAGAGGCCACCATCAATTGCTCATCAGTAATTTTTTTTTCTGAAGGTTGATACAACTAGCAGAAACCCATAATTATTGAATAACATTTGGGAAAGAACAAAAAACAAACTTTTCCATCGAAGATATAGTCAATGTGTCATCCTGATGCAATACTTTGCATTTCAATATCTCACTATTTCGCTAAGCTTCCTGTCCTGTATGTCACCCTACCTTAGTTTCTCAGGAAATATTATCACTATACATGTTTGTTTTATCATTCTAGGTTGCAAAATACAAAGATCCACGTGATGCGTGTGCTGCAATTGTTGCTGAATCTTATCGACTTTGGCTTCAGTATGAAACTCGGACAGATGATATCACTGTGATTGTTGTTCATATTAATGGTCTAACTGATGTAAGTGGAGTAGTTGCTTTTTTCAATTTAATTTTTCCTAGTATAGTTTCTTCATGATCCCTTTGTTCCAACTAACTGATTCACAAACTTTTCTTTTCTTGATTCTGATTGTCAGAGTTCTGATGGACCATTAACAAGTGTAAGTGCTGTCTTACCATCTCCTACTCCTCAAGTTGTAGAAATGACAGGATCAGAATCTCCTTCAATGTCTTACTGGAACCCCAAGAGCCATTGCACAAGGCATGATTTATCAAGGGCACGTCTTCGAGCTCTTGAAAATTCGCTAGAGAAAGGGCAACTTTGGGTTCCTCCATCTCCAGCCCATAGGAAAACTTGGGAAGAAGAAGTAAAAACTCTCTTATATACTTTTTGCCTTCTCATTAGGCAATATTTTCAGAAAAAGTCATATCATAATTTTGCAACCAAACAAATGCATTTCAAAGATGATGATTTAATTTCTGCTTTGATGCATAAAGCTACTGCTTAGAATTTTTGAGTTTGCATCCTTGTTATTAAAGCACCAAAACTTGTTTGCTGAGAAATGTATCAACAATCTTCACCGCACTCAATATTTGTAGACCCTTTCTTTTGTACCAAAATTTTGCTTATATTCTTCAGGCACACATTGAAAGGGCTTTGCATGACCACTTCCTCTTCAGAAAGCTTACTGACACTCAGTGTCATGTTTTGTTGGATTGTATGCAAAGAGTTGATGTCCAGCCGGGAGAAATTGTTGTTAAGCAGGTTAGTTCATCTTTCATTTTCCATTTCTAAATTTACTGGTCTACTTCCTCACTGGTAGGCAATAGGCTTGGTTCATGAACTGAGATCAACCTCTGCATTTGAGGCATTTAGGTGGTCAACACAACTTTTCATTTGCAGATCAATGGGTGATAGAATTGCTAGTCTTCTTTTTTTTTTCTTTACTTTCTATGCATGTAAAGCATCGTAAGGCAGGAATGTACCACTTATATTATGTTCACATAATGAAAACTCGCTACTGGACATAAATATCATATGCAGAAAACAAAACTGGTTCTGTTAATAGGTGGATATCTCACTGCAATTCTGGTTGTGTAATGATGATCCCGATTGGCAGGGTGGTGAAGGTGATTGCTTTTATGTGGTTGGCAATGGAGAGTTTGAAGTCTTGGCAACTCAGGTTTGAATTTATGGTACTCTCTTAAGTTGTCATTTGTGATCTCGTTCCTCCCTGAGGACAAAAGCTTGGTTGCTTACTGGAGTTTATGTTCTGTTGTAGGAAGGTAAAAATGGAGAGGTGCCTAGGGTTTTACAACTCTACACAGCGGAGAAGTTATCATCCTTTGGAGAATTGGCACTGATGTAAGCCATACTCTCAGTATATTAATGCTCCTTCAAATTGTTAAAGAAATCCTCTGAGTGATATATTTAATTTTGAATTGTGCTTCACGTTAAACTATTAATTGGAAAGGCACTTAAACAATTGGTATTAACTATTAAATCTCTAGAATGCTACGCTGATATGAATTTAAAGTATTATGTACACTTGCAATGATTTAGCGCTTGCCAGTTGAGAGTAAAGTGTGCACAGTTCCTCCAGTGTAGATGAATGAGACTTGATGAAATTATATGGCATTCAATTATCTGTTTTCTGAATTCTGTGTAGAGATAATAAATTTGTTACCATTCAGTCAACCCTTTTAATACATTTTGTTAATTGAAGAGGCCAACGGTATTTCTAATTGACATTTTGAAAGTTTTTACTAGCACTTCATTTTAAGAGGGATGTGTGGCTGCTTACTGTTAGTGGACATGGTTTTAGCGCCTTCTTTCCACTACCACCTTGTTATAATTCACTATTATTGATGATGAAAAAAACTCTTGAAGAGGTTCTTTTTCATGTTGATGTATGAAATATAGGTATAATAAACCACTCCAGGCATCTGTTCGTGCCGTAACAAATGGAACACTGTGGGCATTGAAAAGAGAGGACTTTCGAGGAATTTTGATGTCTGAATTTTCTAATTTGCAATCCCTGAAACTGCTGCGCTCTGTGGATCTTCTTTCAAGATTGACAATCTTGCAGTTGAGTCACATTGCAGATTCGCTCTCTGAAGTTTCCTTTGAAGATGGACAGATAATTATTGATGAGGTAATTTTGGTTGCTAAAAGAATCTAATTCTCTTCCTATTGTTTTATGCTTTATCCTACTGGATGCCTTTTGCAGAATGATGGAATCTCTGCTTTATATATAGTTCAGAAGGGACAAGTGAAGATTACTTTTGATACTGAGCTGTTGAGTAGACCAAATGCTGGAAGTTTGAAGTCCAATAGTGAGAATGATGACCATAATCTACAGGGTGACAGGCTTTTGTTGGACAAGACAGAAGGAAGCTATTTTGGTGAATGGGCACTACTAGGTGAACATATTGGTTCCATAAGAGCAATTGCTGTTGGTCACTGCATATGTTCTGTCTTAACTAAGGAGAAGTTTGATTCAGTTGTTGGGCCCCTGACAAAGCTTTCACTGGATGATGAAAAGTATGCTATTTTCTTGTACATGATGAATTTTTCCAGTAACCTTTTGAACTTATCTTTTGTTCAACTGGGGACCAATTATGACACAGTGGATGACTATTTCTCATGCCATTTTCTTCTACATGAGGAATTTTTCCAGTAACCTTTTGAACTCATCTTTTGATCTCCTGGGGACCAATTATGACACAGTGGGTGACTATTTCTCTTGCCCACAAGTTTCCCCTTGGAAGTTTGAACTTTTTGATTATTAGCACTAAATGATATTACGATTTTTCTTTGCGAAATTGCATCTCATGTCTGTCACCATTTCAAATTATTCAGGTCAAGGGCTTCAACAGATCTTTCCAAGGAATATGCCGAAAGTACTAGTATTTCAGCTCCTTTAAAAGTTCACTTCTCTGAATTGGTTAGGAGCACTCTCTTGTCTTGACTATCTTGCCTAATTGTAAAGGTGAATGAGAAAGTGGATAAAATTTGTTTACAGGAGTGGAGGGGCTGTTTATATTCTACGGACTGCAGTGAGATTGGGCTTGTATATCTGAGGGACTCCGGTTGGTCTCATTATTTAAGTGACTTTTGTTCCTCTGACCAACTCCTCCCTACTTGATGATATTTTATTAATTGATTAGTCTCATTATAATATGTACATACGTATTGCTGGGGTAGGATCGATTATATCATATTCTATGCAAATGATAACAAATAATAATTTTTTTGGTTTTAGGAAATTTGCTTAGTCTGAAAAGGTTCTCCAAGCAGAAGATCAAGGGGCTGGGAAAGGAGGCACACGTCTTGAGGGAGAAAAATCTGATGAAGAACATGAGCCCCTCAGCTTGTGTGCCACAGGTTCTATGCAGTTGTGCTGATGAAACATATGCAGGCATATTGCTAAATGCGTGCATTGCTTGTCCTTTGGCATCAATCCTTCATGCAGCACTTGATGAACTATCTGCAAGGTTTTGTGCTGCTTCTGTGGTTGTTGCATTAGAAGATTTACACAAGGTTTATGTTTATACATATCTCCTTTCCCACCTTTACTTTTGACATTTGCATTCCAAGTTAATCTCTCTATCTGTTTATTTATTTTGATTTCAGAATGAGGTTCTTTATAGGGGTGTGTCTCCTGATGTTTTGATGTTGGATCAAACTGGATGCATACAGGTTGGTTCTGCTTCGATTTCATGTTTATGGAAGTCCAAATTAGTGGGATCCTAGCATAGTATATAGTTTAACATGCGATTAGTTGTCTTTATACACAAGGTTCTCCACGCATGTGGTCTATGCATGATAGTTTGCTTAATTTTTATTTATTCTTCTGTAGCTAGTGGACTTCAGGTTCAGCAAGGAATTGTCCGGAGAGAGGACTTTCACAATTTGTGGAATGGCAGATTCATTAGCTCCAGAAATAATCCAGGGCAAGGGACATGATCTCACTGCTGACTGGTACTACATCTGTCTTGTTCAACTAAATTTTACTTGTCATTCGTATGGATAGTTGCTTATAGAGCGTTGGAAGTCTAGTGGATCCTTAGCTGCTAAGAAATTGACATCCTTATCCATATAAAATGAGAACTGGGAAGGTAAGGCCATAACAAGAAGCAATTGTATATTTTCCACTAGTATTATAGTTGAAGGTAGTTGGTTATGTGCTATCACTTATGGTATGGGCAAAAAGTGTATTTTTGACCCTAAGATTTTTATCAAAATACAAGTGAGACCCTAATGTTTTGGAGTGTTCAAAATAAACCTTAATGTTTACAAAATGTTTAAATTGGACCTTGAGTAGACAAAAAATTGGATGGAGTTAAGTCCCCATCTGTTATGTGCCATCTAACAGTATCGCGGGGTTGAGTTTAGAAATGGCACAGTCACTTGCGTCCATTAAACTCAAAGCTTGACTCTTTTATGTGTTCTGTGTAATTCACAAGCCTTTTTGTGTGCTTGTCAATTGAGTCAATAACTTCGATACATTATTTTTGTACTTTATGAACGGTCAACTCAATGAGAAACTTTTTAACTTTTATTGTATAAGAAACTATAGAAACTGACAGAGAGAGAGAGAGAGAGAGAGAGAGAGAGAGAGTTTAGAGTTCCATGATAAATTATTTGTTAGTGATTGCTTTTGTAACTTTTTGATACAACCAAGCTGTACGTACAAAATATTTGGGGAAGATAAAGAAGGAAATAGGAACTGGTGAAATGAAGGTTAGACGGGGATAGTAATATTGATATCAGCTAGAAAATATTATAAGGACCCAACAGCAATTGGAGAGGCTGCATTTTCTCCCTGACAAAGATGTCACCTAAAATCTTAACTCTTTCTATCTTATCAGCCCCTCTATATACTCCTATTCTCATTCTGTTACATCCAACTCCCCCTCCATTCCTTTACCACAACCTGCTAAGTAACAGAAACGTCACACAGACCTCACACACAGAAATGTAAAAAAATAGACCAATACATAAACAACTAAAGAACCAGCCCAATACCCTTATGTAAATTATTCAATCCAGGTTCTATTGAGTCGATTTCTGCCTATCCACCGAGAGCTTCAAGCCTTTATTACCTTTTCTTTTGTAAACCATCTTAACAGTGGGTTTAACACTTTCTCTGTTGTTCTTTTCCTTGAAGAGATTGGAATTGTAGAGATCGACTTGGTAGTGTCAGAGAAGAGTCGATACCGGTTGTACCAGTCAAAAAAAAAAAAAAAACTAAAGAAGAGCTTTGTACCAGGTTTTGGTATTGGCCAATATCTATCGATAACCAAAGTATTGATTAAATACTGGTCTGAATTATAATTCTTAGAAAAGTTCCTAGGATTAAATGGAATAATAATTATCTATACATAAAAAAGAATGACTTTTTAAAATCATCTACAATTTATTTTATAAATAATAAAGATACAAAAAAGAATTTATTAAATCATTTATTTTGTATTTAGACTTATATCAGCCTCTCTATTATGTAAGGGTAAGGCTGCGTACTATAAGACCTCCCCAGATTCTGCCTCACTGATGATGACTTATATTAGTTTATCTTAAATATATTAATTTTTTAAAATTAAATTCACATATTATGAATGCATATTTCTTTTTATTTGGTATTATTCTTAGTTTTGTATATGTATGAGAATTAAGCGACCTTTTTCTTATATTAGTTATTTTGGTTATTGCTTATATTAGAAATATATGAAAATAATATCAATAGGAATAACAGGCAGATATTATATCAAATGTATGTTATTATGATTTCTTTAGAGAAGATTGAAGTGAATTTAAACAGTAAAATATATTGAAAAGTCATTTTGTAATTTTAAAAATTATTCGAAAGAGTATCGTACTAGAATTAAATGTTGTATGATATTCATATTATTGGTTAGTGCTCCAAAGTGGAAACTAACGTCCATTGATTTGATCATCATAAGTTAGTCAAGGATTGGGAGAAAAAATCAATTCCCAGTTTATGAATCTCGTGGAGCCTAAAAGAAAAAGGGAGCATGAAGGAGTTGAAATGCTCATTCGTATCATAGATACATATATATGTATATGATATGTTTTGGGGAAGGATTAATTTAGTTTTGCAAGCTGTAAGCAGGCTTATAGTATTACGTAATTGTCACTTCACTGGCATTGTAAACAAATCAATCTGATATGCCTTAAAATTGTGCTTTGCTTTAGTGTTTAGTCTAATATCCAAAATTTGTCTTCCCTATAGTTATTTATTTTGTTCATCAGAAGTATGGCCTAGGTGTCTGAAGAGTCTAAATTCTGTTGACAAATATGTAGGTGGGCATTGGGCGTCTTGATCTATTTTATGCTAGAAGGTGAAATGCCATTTGGTTCATGGAGAGAAAGTGAGCTTGATTTTTATGCAAAGATCGCGGGAGGACAACTGACTATTCCCTCTACTTTCAGTCCTGAAGCTGCAGATCTTATCAACAAGGTCTCGTAACTAGTATGTGAAACTTTTTCTTTTGGAAAATTTCTGCATATGCTGATTTGTTATTCTTTATTCTTTTGCATGTGTATAACCTGGTCAGTTACTTGAAGTTGATGAACAGAAAAGGCTAGGATGCTCAGGTCCCGATTCTGTAAAATGTCACCCTTGGTTTAGTGGTGTTGACTGGAAAGGAATTAGGGATAGGAGCTCTCCTGTTCCTCAAGAAATAATCTCTCGTGTTAACCAACATTTGGCAACATTTCATCCTGAGGACTGCACAGCTCCTTTAGCTTCCCCTTGTCAGGATGTTGATCTCAACATTCCTGAATGGCTTGAAGATTGGTAGATGAATCAAAGATGGGGGTCTTGTGTGTTCCAACTTTTTGCCTTGTCGAACTGTTCTCTCATCAGTGAGAGTGAACTCCAGAGATACGAATTCTGAACACATTTGCATACTGAATTTGCTCGGGACATGAAGTTTTCAGGGAGTGGCTAACCAATTCAATGGAGAGAATAAAAGTCTAAAATTCAAATTCTTGTTCCATTTTTAACCTTTATACATTTGTATATAGGTAAATGTGTAAATGGGTGAGGTTCTATTTTCTTGTTGATTGTGTTTTGTAGACTTCTACGATGTTCTCGGTATGAGGTGCCAAATTTTGCTTTTTTTTTTTGTTTATAAAAATAATTTGACTGGGCTTGGCCTATCGAAATAGGGCGCTCGCTCATTGTTTTGAGATCCGTTCCGTTTCGGCCGGTATTAGCTGGAACGTACCGCCAAAATCCGGTATTGGATTTTAAATTTTGGTATCGGATTTAAATACCGACTGCTACCTCTGGTACTGGATTTTAAATTTTGGTACCGGATTTAGATACCGGTAGGCACCGGCCAATTTCGGCTGTACCGGTTAGTATTCAAAATACTGATCAAATATCGAACGGTACCGAAAATTTTAAAAAATTTGGTGATT
>JANKOD010000192.1:8606411-8623272 GCA_026284645.1 Erythroxylum acuminatum
ATATCAGCTTTTCTATCGATTTCTTTTTCCTTGACCTTCGGTTGCGGTAGTTTCGTAATTCTCGAGAATTTTCGAAAAGCGGGATGGGTTTCAGGTTTGGAGTATTTGGATTTTTTGCCCGGAATTGAAGGCTTTGGCGGAGATTCAACGTAAGCTACTTTCGAAACAATTGTCATATAGAGAGTGACAAAATAAAAACCGTAATTTTATCGTTTCTTAAAAGATAAGCCCCGTAAATATATAGCTATAAGTAGAAAAGCAGTCATTTATATACATTTAATGATGAGATTATGCTCCCATGTGATCAGAATTCAGAAACCGAAACAATAGGAAACTTGTTTCCATTCAACATGACTAAATAGATTTTTATCCAAAATAAAAAGATAATTTGATAGATATGCAAATCGTTGATCTATAATAAGATATGATAGAGATAAAAAATATTAGTTGTCAAACTTATCCTATTGTTAATATTTGAGAGAAAAATTCGGATAGATTTTCTGTTTTTCGCTATATGCATTAGATCTTTATATATGTGATGAGAACAAATAGTTAGAACTGTAGAACTCTTTGTTTCGTGCAGTTTTGTCACACCTCAGGATATATGTTTAGTGTGACGACATGCATTTGATCGATATAAGAGGTCTCATGCACTTTTGCTTTTCATTAGGAATTGTTCGTTAATTTCTGTTTCAATTTTGGGGGGTTGATTGCTGCGGCTGACCTCTGTTACCAGCACATCACTGGTGATTTAACTTTTGGGACCCAAAGCTTGGTTCAACTTGGAGAGGGGTAAGAAAATAACACAGATTTCGAAGCAATGGCAGGTGGAGGTTTCGTAGATGCATCCGACACCAAAAGGGCTCATCTTTACGAGTATAAGATTACTGCTTACTTCATCTTTTCTTGTATTGTTGGATCCATGGGAGGTTCGCTTTTTGGGTATGATCTTGGAGTTTCAGGTCAGTTTCTCAAGTTTATAAAGTTTTGTAATTCGTTGCTGCAGATTTTGCATTATAATTGTGGCATCTGATTGAAAATAAGAACAAGAAATTATGAACTGAAAAATGTGAATGTTGGATGACCTTCACATGAACAAATGATACTACTAGGCAACAACTTTTCAGAATGAAAGTCGTAATTAATTTGGTTCCTATGATTTGGTTTTAACCAAGTTTCCTTAAAAAAAAAGATCATGTCCGCAAGTCTTTCTATTAACCGAACCGACTTGGCACGTATGACATGGCCTGTTCCTGTTTCAGGTGGAGTGACTTCCATGGACGATTTCTTGAAGGAATTTTTTCCCCATATTTATAATAGGAAGAATGCCCATCTAAAGGAGACAGATTACTGTAAATATGATGATCAGATTCTCACACTGTTCACGTCCTCGCTTTACTTTGCGGCTCTTGTTTCTACATTTGCGGCCTCCTATGTTACCAGAACTCGTGGGAGGAGAGCTAGCATCCTGGTTGGTGCAACTAGCTTTTTTGCAGGAGGTGTCGTCAACGCTTTCGCAAAGAATATTGCAATGCTAATTATTGGACGATGCTTGCTTGGTGCTGGCATTGGATTTGGTAACCAAGTAAGTCCATTACACAGTTGTTTGATGTTTTGGTGACTGGTTTCGTAATTGTTGATATTGCAATGATACATTGATTGCAGTCAGTTCCGGTGTACCTCTCCGAAATGTCCCCGGCTAAAGTCCGAGGAGCAATAAACCAACTGTTTCAACTGACAACTTGCTTGGGAATTCTGGTAGCAAACTTCGTAAATTATGCAACAGAAAAGATCCATCCATGGGGATGGAGATTATCTTTGGGGTTGGCCACAATGCCTGCGTTAGTGATGTTTATTGGAGGAGTCTTCCTTCCAGAGACTCCGAACAGTCTTGTAGAAAGAGGCTACATAGATGAAGGAAGAAAAATTCTGGAGAAAGTTAGAGGGACCAAAAATGTTGATGCTGAGCTTAGTGATCTCATTGAAGCAAGCAACGCAGCTAAGGCTGTTAAGCACCCATTTGCCAATCTTCTGAGGAGGAAGTATAGGCCCCAATTGATTATTGGAGGATTGGGAATCCCTGCATTTCAACAGCTTACTGGAAACAATTCCATACTCTTCTATGCTCCAGTCATTTTCCAGAGCTTAGGATTCAGCAACAACGTTTCCTTAATTTCATCCACCATTACCAACGGCGCTCTCGTTGTGGGGGCGCTCATGTCAATGTCTTTTGTTGACAAATTTGGCAGGCGAGCTTTCTTCCTGGAAGCTGGGGCTGAAATGATCTTTGTCATGGTAACTGCGCCAAGTCTTTTTTTTTGCATGAACACTCTGGATCCGACTAACGTTATGTTTACTAATATAGATGGTTATTCCAATTTGCAGATAGCCGTGGCAGTGACATTGGCTTTGAAGTTTGGAAAAGGGGTGCCACTTTCAAAGGAACTTGGCTTGTTCCTTGTCATCATCGTTTGTATCTTCGTCTTAGCTTATGGCAGATCATGGGGACCTCTGGGGTGGCTGGTTCCAAGTGAGGTCTTTCCTCTGGAGACTCGGTCGGCTGGCCTCAGTTTGGTGGTTTGTGTCAACATGATCTTCACAGCTTTGATAGCACAATGTTTCCTTGCAGCACTATGTCACCTGAGATGGGGAATTTTCTTGCTGTTTGCGGGTTTGATTATTATCATGAGTGCCTTCGTCTATTTCCTCCTCCCAGAAACAAAGCAAGTTCCAATCGAGGAGATACATGAACTCTTTGAAAACCATTGGTTCTGGAAGAACATAGTCAAGGATGATAAGAATCCAGAACCAGAATCGCGACAGGGTAATTAGAATTTTTTTTTTTTTTTGAGAGAGAAAGCCAGAATAGGAGTTTATATTAGTGTTCTGTTTCTTGTTCAAGACGTCATTCCACAAGGTTTATTTCAATAAATGTCCCCCATATCTGTTTCCAATCAAGAACACTCGAATCACACACGGACAAATAGCTTTTCCGAATTCTAGCAATACTCGTGTACTAGGACCCAATATCAATACAAGTCTAACATCGAGCTAAGACGTATTACCAAAAAACCTTCGTAACTAAATCATGAGCATATATGAAAGCTAATGAACTAATATGAAATCACCACCATTGCACCTCACCATATTAACAGCGTTTTATTGTAAAGAAATGGTATGTACATAAGTCTGCAAATATTTAGGTCAGTAGTTTAGCAAGTTCGTCTACATTTAGGCTTCCTTGTGGTACTGCGTCTACAAAATGTTCACCCACGTCAACTTTCCTAATTTTATCCAATTTCCTGGAAACATTAACCTTCCTATTGATTTTCAATTTCTTGGAAACAGTCTCAATTTCTTCAACCTTCAAACCTCCACCTTCTTGCTGCTCGCACTTTTGAATAATTATCTTCTTAGGCTGATGCCTAAACACAGGCCCCGGGGGAGCAGACCTACCAAAGCTGACTGCTCTTTCATATACCACGTCAGCGTCCAAATTTTCATCAACTAACACTAGAGCATTTCCATTTTCGACGGCCTGTTTCAATAGCAGTAGCAATCTCTCTACTTGGGGCAAATTTTCCTTTTCTGGTTCATCAACATTGTGCGAGACTTCAGAAATATCATGGAGATTTTCTTTGCTCCCAACACTCTCTCGGGCAGTGTTCAATTCCACCAAGGCAGCAGATTGTGCCAAAGATTTATCTTCCAATGTTGGTTCATCGTGAGCATTCATAGCTTCAGACGCATTAACAGCGGAACTGCCAGCATTTTCCAATGTATTTTTTATTTCAGTTATCGCCCCTGTGGATGAGTGAGCTTCTGAAGCTTTACAAATCTCATCTCTTTTGACGGCAGGCATAAACTCTTCATGTTCTTCAGAGCCAAATGGTGTAATATTATTAATGAATGCGAGGGGATTTGCATTCTTGACTGTAACTATTTCAGTTTCTTTGATTTCTTGAGGATGTCCTGCAGAAGCGGGATCATCAATGAAAGATCTAACTATTTCATCAGATTCATTTACTCGTCTTGGAAAGGACGACTTCCAAGCCCTCCCCCTCCACATAAGTATGTGCTCACGTTCAAATGAAATGAGAACACACGGAACAAGTTCCTGTTGAGGAAAACCAAATGAACTAAGAATGTTATCTTTAGTAGAATATTGAACAAATGCAACAAATTGTAACAAAAAAATCCAATAGACCTTGAGTTTTGCACCAATCTTCCGGTAATCACCTGGATTCATTCCCTGACAATTTATCCTGACTAATTCACATTCATCAAATGCCTCTTTTACATGTTTCACTAGATTACAGTATACTCCATTTTTCCCTGCAACACAAACAAAAGACTTAAACATCAATGATGTGATTATCAACGCAATAAATAGAATTTAAACTCTCTTCCTCTACATTAAATAGGGGAATAGATAGCTGAAAGTTACCTAATTTGCATATTGGTATCAGTTTACGCCCCTTCTTTCTCATTTGAGCTGCCTCTTCCAGGGATAGACCCTCTGGAGCACGTTGAATCAACCTAGGATAAACGGGTGTGATAGGTTTCCACAGCATAAGAGGAAAGCGGGGTCGATATTTATAGTTGTAATTTCTGCCTCGGAAAAGGTACATAACTCCTCCTTTCCTGTAAATTACTTTCCCACCAGTTTTTTCCTGTCAAATGCAAGTACAAAACAGAAATTGATTTCATTAAACATAAAGGGTGCAGTGTAAGTTGCATGTAATAATTACCCCAACAGCCGAATACAAGATATAGAAGTTAAATTATACAAATTACAAACTCAACGACACTTGGTATTGTCAAGCTTAGCATAACATATGAAAATGAAAAATGAATCACAACTCAGTATGATAGATAGAAACCCACCTCTAACTGCTGGCAGACATTATCCATATCAACAGTACATACACCTTTGCATTTAATTTTACACACTCTCCTCCTTTTCCAATGAGCATGAATATTATCCAACATGTTATGAGTGAAACCATCTCTACCTGCAAAATGAAACAAGACACAAAATTTTAGTGAGTTTCGTCATCACAAAACAAGGCACCACAGCAGAATTATAGTTAGCTCCCAAAGAATGCCCGAAGATGAAAACTAAACAAGCTCAACATTCCAGGCTCCCCCAACCAGAGACAACCAGGAATCCGGCGCGCAAATTACAATCTCTACTATATATATACATAAGGACATCAACCACACAATAGAAGAAAAGCCAGCAGCAATCTATGGATTCACTTCCAACATTAACTGATTAATGGAATTCCTCAACCAACACAACATGCCAGTTCCACTTAACTTCACAAATCAAGCACATTTCCCAATTAAAGGAACTAGGAATTAAACACCCAACAAAAGCAGTAACAAAATGAAGGCTAAACCATACATACCCAGATTCAATTGCCGGTTGGACTTCAAGCACCCATCAACCAACTCCTTAACCTCCTCCGCCGTCAAAGGTTCACCCAATATCTCCTCCCTCGTCTTCGCGTACCTCGGACCAGACCCGGGCAAATAAGGACCAGGAGACTGAACCGGTTTAACCCCCTTTTTATTCTGTGGCGGCAACTGAAAAGAATCAAATTCTTTCAACAACTTCTTGCTCGCCGGCAGTGGAGCCCTACCCGTCCACGGCCGGGGCATTGTGGTGGGTCCGAAAGGCGCAAACGCCGGCCCTCTCAGCTTCAAAGGTCTCACCTTTGGCGCCTCTGTGTAACTGTACTTGAACTCAAACGGCGCGCCGTCGATGACATACGAGAGACCGTCTTCACTAATCTTGATATCAGCTTTTCTATCGATTTCTTTTTCCTTGACCTTCGGTTGCGGTAGTTTCGTAATTCTCGAGAATTTTCGAAACGCGGGATGGGTTTCAGGTTTGGAGTATTTGGATTTTTTGCCCGGAATTGAAGGCTTTGACGGAGACGATGGTGTTCCCGTGGATTTGAAGGTATCGGTGGCCGTCGTGGTTGCGGTGGGCTCGTACTTGTCGACGATGTTGTCTACTGCGTCGAATCGGCGGTGGCGTCGGATGTCATCTTCGATTTCTTGCTGGGCTCTCCGGCGCAGTTCGAATTTCTCTGCATTGGCATTGTGCCACCTGGAGAATCGGACCTCGGTGGTCGGACGTTGGGAGACGTAAGACGGCATCGGTTGGAGGTTGGGCAATGGCGCAAAGACTGGAGATGGGATTGGAAACAATTTCAGCGCCATGGCTGCAATGAAAATCTGCGCACCCTATCCTCAAAAACCTGAAGGATTTTGTATGCAGAAAGCGGGGTCGTTTCTTTGTAGTTTGACTTCGATAGCCGTTGGACTTGGACCAACTTTACACGTAAAATTAGTATATAATAAGAGTAAAAATTATATAAAAAAAAATAAAAAAAATAGAAATAAAAAATACATCTACTAATAATAAATCAAATGTAATCATTCAAGCTAAATATAAATATATCGTAGAACTTAGAATAATAATAAAAATAAAAAATGCATTTTTGAAATAAGTTATATATCATAATCGTCAAAAGTTTCAAATTCTCAAATGTTATCTAAAGACTAGTAAATTACGCTTTTATCTCAAATATTTACATTAACTTTTTCTACTGCATTTAAATAAATTATAAATTAGTAATGTATGAAACTATTATCTATTGTAAATTTATAATACATTATACTTTTAATGTTAAATATAATCAAAATAAGATATTAATTGACCATCGATAAATATACTCAATTCATTTGTTGTGATGAATGCATTTTCTTTGTAAATCACCTTTTCAAGTTCATTATAATCAAGATCAGAAGATGGTTCTTATTTTTCGATCTAAAAATTATTATGGACAATACAATCAATAATCAACTTAATCATACATTCTTTTTTTACTCCTGAATACATAATAAAGAAATTATAAAGTCAATAACAAAAATAAGATTACGGAAAAAAATCAATAAAATACGTGTTTTTTATTCTCATATTATAAGTAACGTAAACAACGTTACTGAGTGTTTGATGTTCTAAAGGATTCTGTTTCTTTGTATAAATACGTTCAAAAATATTTCAATTACGTTCACGACCTAATGCATAAGCTATTTGACTGAGTAATTTAATAGCAAATTTTTTAATGTTAGAGAACCTTCACCAAATAATCTTCGTTAGTCATTTGCATTTTAAATTAATAGTTATGAGAACTATAATATTTATATATATGTTATTGACAAGTAATGGATAAAATAAAAGTATAAAAACTTACCAAGCTAATCCTTTTACATTTTAAGTTCTTTCTTTGTAGATGATCTAGCAAAACTTCTTAAACCTTCACGATACAATCTAATTGTATTTATCACCTTTTATTGCTCTTTAATAGAGAAATTATCTTTACATTTAATCACATCGAAGAGATCACCCATACTATCGTTTGTATATGCGCCTTCCCTATATAAGCAATAAGGATTGAGAAAATAAGTTGCTAAGTGGATCTTTTGATTAAGATGCTTATCCCCTAGTTAATTAAGAATATTTTTATAAGACTATATAGTCTCTCATTCCTTTTAAAAAGTTTCATAATTGTTTTGTGAGTTTTATACGTACTATCATATATATACCTCAAAGATGACTTCTCATTTGAGTCAACAATGCTTAACAACCTTATCAGTGGAGCTAAAATCTTCACAATGATCAAGCAGACATCCCAAGTTTATTATTTAGAATAATAACATAAACTTCTTTTCCTTTCGCACTCTTTAATAACTTATCACTTGAAAATTTTTACTTGTTGTCATTAAATTTTGAAGTAATTTTTTATGTTCATAAATACTTTTCAAAGTAATAAATATAGTTGTAAACTTATTAGTAGCAGAACGCATAATTTCAACCCAATCTTCTTGCTTTCTTAACCAAGACAAAAATGTAATATAATTATACACTAAAATTGTGATCTTAGATACATGTGAAGTAAGACTAATAAATATGTTTATACTTTGACTGCAATAAGTACTCAACTGATACATAATTAGCTGCATTATCTGTAACAAAATACCCAATATTATTTGGTTCAACCCATTAGATAATTTCATAAAATAATTCAGATAAAGCATATGTACTTTTTATAATATCAGAAGCATTAACAAACTTGATAAAATTTGTTACGATATTATAATATACCAAGAAATTAATCAAGATTCTTTGTCTTTGTTCAGTCCACCTATCTGTCACAATAGTGCATCTTTTTTATTCTCAACTAGATTTACATATATCTACAATCAATTGATATTCCTTTTTAAAATCTTGAAGCAAAGGCACATGAATCTTATAATAAAAAAGTACCTTAAATCCTGGAATTGTCGTTGTTATAGCATCTATTACTTCTTAAAAATAATGTAAATTTAAAGCATTTAAAGGAATACATAAATGATAAAAACCATCTAGCTTAGATTCATTTACATCACAAAACAATATCTTTATCAACTAAAACAGTTTTTAGACTAAGTTGAGAACTAGGAATAGTTCTTGGAAGAAAATAAAAATATATGTCAATAGTAGCTTCCCTTTTTTTTCCTTTATCTAACACTTGTTGTGCTTTGTCATCTCTAAAAGATATATTATAAGCCTTTCTTTTTTCTTATTTCTTCAAATAATTTTCAATCCTCTTACATACATCAAATGGTACTTTTTTGCATGAAGCAATATTACCCTTAATACAACAAGATGTTCTTTTATTATATAAATTCCTCTCTTTTTAAATATTCTATTGCAAAGCATACAATTTATTACCATTAGATGTTGAGAACAACAAATATAATTTCATACTACATCAGACTTACTACGATTAGCAGATGTTAAGTTTATTAAATCTTTTTTTATGATTCCATATTCTCCATTGTAATTTTAACCTGAAAATATAAGGAAAAATATTTTGTCTTTTTTGCACAAAAATAATCACAATAATAACTAGAACAAAAATAAGTCCCAAAATAATGAACTAAAGAATGAAGATGAAATGAAAAGATAAAAGTTTGAAAAACAAAAATATTGCTTAACTTTTCTTGTGATTCTTACATCTTTTGTGTCTATTTGTTAATATGAGATTTAACTTCAATCACCAATACCAAAAAAAGGGATAATAATAAAGGAGAGTTGACTTGTACTCTTGAGTATATGTAAAAGAAAGAGAAAAGAGGTTCAAAAAAAATTTAGAAAATTTTTATTTTTTTTAGAAATGGGTTAAAATTTGAAAAAATTAAAAAAATCAATTCAAATAGGAGACAAAAAATGAAATATTTTCCAAGATTGAATAACTTTAAGAAGTCAAAAAAAAAATTGAAGTATGTTTAAAGAAGGACATTAAAAGTTTAAGTATGTTTAAATAAAGACATTGAACATACTTCTTTAAAGTTTAAACATCATTTCTTAACATACTCTTAAATTATCCTAAACAAAATTAGTTATCTATGTTAAATTACTAATCAATAACTTTTTTTTATTGTCCTTCTCTAAACATGCTTTTTTAAAGTTTAAACATTAGTCCTTAATATACTTAGATTATCTTAAATAAAATTACTTATGTACTAAATTACTAATTTTAATGTCCCTTTTAAACATACTTTTTTAAAGTTTAAATATCACTCTTTAACATACTCTTAAGGTACCCTAAATAAAATTACTTATCTATATTAAATTACTAATTGATAACTTCATTGTTCTTTTAATTTCAAAAAAAACTTTTCAATGTCCTTTAAATATACTTCTTTAAAAGTTAAACGTCACTCATCTTGCATAATATTGCATATTAAAAAAAATTAGATGAGGATTGGATGGAACAACCTTTTTTAAATTAAAAAATTCCATTGATAAAATAAAGAGTTACAAATGGCCTAATCACAATAGGTCTACCATTAGTAATGATATAGAATTATAGATCAATAGGGGAATAAGAATTAATATGACATATTGGTTTTGATCCGCCAAACATATTTTGAAAAACTAATGAACTAAAACATGGACTAAGCTTTTGGGTATCCATGGGAAGACATGCATAACTTCTAGCCTTCTACACACTTTGGACAAAGCAAAGGGAAATTGGAAAATCTCTCCTCTCCAGACTTCAGAAAATCAAAGCTTTAAGCCTTCAACCAAGTACTGCCATCGAGAGGAAGGACAATCAAAGACATCCTTTGCTTTTCCAACATCGTCCTCAGGCTAGCAGATAAATTTAAGTGTGTGTTTGTTGTGTTTACTTAGTTGGGCTAATGCTTACACCTTAATGCCGAGAGTTTGATGTGTTTTTCCTAAACCATACATCATCCCTCATAATGTTTTTACTAATATTATAACAGTATTAGTAAAGCTAAAAGCAACAATAAGTGATCACTCTAAGTGTCGACAGAAAATGGTTGAAAAGTAACGCTTCTATGATCAATATCTTAACTTCTTCAGGTATTGAAAAACACAAACACTAGCAATACTTAAAAGTCAACACTTATGTGAGAAAAAAGATACTTATTCCACTTAATTTATAGATGAAATTGTAGTAGAATATAAAATACAAATTCTAGATTGGCGTCTAAATGCTAAAAGTAAACAATCATTTGGAGCAAGACACGAATTTAATTCTTTTCTAAAATGTATGTAGCTTCTCACATTGTAAAAATTAACAATGAGGTCATTGTGGTTGAATACCTAAACAATTACTATTCAGGTAAGGAAGATGGTGGGGGTTGATTTAGTAACTAAATGTCAAATCTAATTATGTGATTTGCAAGACAAAGTTACTGTTCAGGCCAGATTGTTGAAGAAAAAATGCGTCTAATATTTAGAGGAGAGTTTTTATCTACCCACAGACATTTGAATTATTGGTGTATTAAATTTGGGTACAATAACCTTCCTTCCTTGGTAGCTCTTATTAAGAGATGTTTTTCCTTATTCATTCTAACCTAGCCTTTTCTGCACTTACATAGTAACATTTGAATTGTTAATTTTCTCATGCTTGGCATATATCGTGTATGGGAATGGATGGCTTATAAATGATTTTACAGTTATTGTTAGGTTCTGAATATCCATTGATATGGTTTGTGTGCCCTTTGCTTGTAGTTTAGGTCTAGGGACAAAAGTGATCAAGGATTGGTCATATACCATCATGTTGAAGTTCTAGGTTCAGTTGTTGCTAGACCAGATAAAGAGCTTGATCATGCTTAGATGGTTTACTCCTCACGGAAAAGCCTCTACCGATCCTGATTCTTGAAATGTTAAAGACACTTTTGACTATACCTGTTGTGTTGGAAAATCAGGACAGGATCCGATCCCAACTGCAACGAAATAATTATAAAACTTTTTTGTATTTTGATTTCCTAAAAATCAATATCACTTAAATTCTGTAAAATAATTAACACATAAATCATAATAAAGCATAAGTCTTAATTTATACCTTATTATGAAGCTTGAACATTTTTTTTTATATCCCTCAAATCGTTTTTGAAATCGATCCACCTCAACTACCATAGTCGTACAAATGTCTTACCTCTAATGGTATCCACAGAACAAGTTGAAAGAACTTTGAAACTCTTATAAAGAGGGTTAAGCAAAAAGTGCTAGTTCCATTAGAACTTAAGCATATTTATAATAAATTTTGGACATTTTGGTAATTTAATTGAAATTAAATTCTAATTTCAATTAAAATATAATTAGAATTACAAATAATTCTAATTAGATTTCAATTATGACCAAATAAGATATAATATCTCATATTGATACTTAGTTATCAAATATCTCATATTTAATCATAACATTTCGCAATCTTTACAATGAAGCTCGACTTGACTAAAATATCTTTGTTCTCTTTAACTCATTTTTTATATGATACACATTAGGTTTTCAAATATGTTGTTAATGGTTATAAATTATAATTAGAATTAGATAAATTAAAACTCCTTTTAATTTATCTTCAATTCTTTAATTAAATAATTTATAATCATAAATCAAGATTAGCGCCCAGCAACACATTATAATCATTCAAATATTTAGGAATGTTAAAGTAGTTTTAACTAACCTTTTGATGCATGATTTTTCTATCCAATCATCTTAATTCTCTACTATTAGCTATTGATTTAATTAATAAAATTTATAAACTATTTACAAAATGTCATTCCAATAGTTTCTTAAATTAATACTAATCAAGAACAACGGAACATTCTCCCTAATTACTTTAGAGACCTCAATTAACGTCAAATATATAGAAATCCCTATACATGATAGCTTTGGAGACCTCAAGTCAAATGATTACTTATATAATCATCACAATGAGAATTTCTATAGACATACAAGTAATGTTCCAAATGGATTTTTCATATCAGACATGTTCTATGAACTTGTTCTACAACAAGCACCCATATGTTTGTTTAAATGTCTTCTATTTTAGCTTATGAGATTGACTACTTCCTTCACAAGAAAAACAAAATGTGTGCTAGTCTTTTTGCATTCCATTAATGTCCAGTCTTAATAAAACAATGACTAAGAACAATTTAGGGATAATACATAAATGCAATATTAATATCATAATTATAATCTCATCATAATTTCATTTGCAATATATAATTATCTTTTAGATTTTATCATATACATCTAAACATGTACAAGATAAATAATGTCTTTAAATAATTATCATTAAACTACAACCAAACTAATTGGCTATAAGGCATAAAACAAGGTACTAAACTTTGAAAAAAAACTTTGAAAAATTATGGGACTCTCAAGTTTTGTACATTATTTTCATTATCTGTATAAAGTTTTCTGAGTTATTAAAAAAACTTTGAAAAATAAAGCGAGAGGTTAATTTATATGAATGAATCACCATGAATAAACATAACAAAAGCTCAATACATTATCCACTTTTTTGAACTCAAGTCATCTTGGATATTTTTTCTTTGGGTACAATGAGCTCTTAGACTTGGCACTGCCAAAATTTTCCACTTTAGTTTGTATTCTGGAGCTTAGAACCAATTAAGTGGAAGTTATTTCAAGTTGCTCCATAGAGCATTCTAATAGCAGTGCTTGTGGTTATGCTTATTATCATATTGCTTAATGTGGACTACTGAGCTCCACAAAAAGCCTTTGAAAGTATTATAGATTAATTGAAAATATTCTAATTGATTTAATAATAAAATCATGTTTTAAGTAAAAATTAACAAAACAAATAAATCACATTGTCAAAAACCATCGCACATGCCCTCACATGTCAATAGAAAACTCTATCAAACAAACCCAAACACTCCATCCATTAAAAATGTCACACATCTAAATTTGTCTCGATAACTTCTTCACTTGTATCACGGGGAGATAAAATCTTTTGAGATTTTTTCTAATTTAGTGTAAAAAAAATTTAAAAAATTTATTTAGTGACTTACCTTCGAAAATTTGTACAAATTAGATCAAAATGTTTTTTTTTACGGATGTGATTGACAGATGAATATTTGCATAGCATTTGTTAGACACATTATATCAACAAAAATAACATTTTATCCTATTCACCCCTTTGACAATACGAAAATGGTTTGTTCAATTGATATGCTATCATCTTTGCTTCATTTTGGTTTGCAACCCTTGCATTTCCTCTTCTTATGATGTTGTCCTTTTAATTTTTTGTAATTGTGTCTCATAACGTTGTCGTTTTGCTTCACTCTTGATGTAGGAGAGTATTCTCCAAATGTTTTGAAGTTCACTATTAATTCAATCAAGTTTTATTTTTTCCAAAAAAAAGTTTTAAAAGACTTGAAAATTTTTAACATTAAATTGAAAAAGGTTCTAAAAGGGTTAGACACTATTTAATTTGTTATCTCTCTAAAAGTCTATTGTCATGTCAAATACTCAATATGAAATGTATCCTAACCATTATTCAATATGTCTCAAATTATCTGTTTCCATATGTCTTAATCATTATTTGACACATTCTCTAATCATTAATTAACACATCTTTTTAGTGTATTATATTGGCCTATTTAGTTAATTAATTCATCTATTTGTTTTGAGTTAATTTTATCAATTTATAACATAAATCAAAATAATTCATCACAATTTTAATTGATTCTTTTTCAAATTAGACTAATTTTTAAGTTTTTGTTGTTCTAAACTCAAACTTACAATCCATTTATACAAATTCCACATCTAATTATTGGTTTTTTCCCATTATCATATCTAATTTCTTATCTTATTTACATTTTAGATTTTAGTTAACATATTCTCATACTAATTAATGTCATTTTTATGGATTAAATTATTATTTATGAAAACAAAAGATCTGCTGCTTCTTAAAAGGTATAATTTTATGGTGTATTGTAACTAGTAAGTTCCAAAATCCACCATAAAAGATAATAAAGATGACAAACAATTCATTAACCAAATAGAGAAATAAGGTAAGAAGCATTAGTAGATCTTGATTTAGTTTTGCAACATATGTGCCAATATTATGAAACTATACCTTTGTCAATTCAACACTGCAAGAGTTGTGGAATTGTTTCGAATCTCAATATTTAATATCTGCTGATATTCATCAATTTCAATTATTTTAGTCGTGTCACAACAAATTGTGTTAATTGTATTTCGTGACAAATTTCAAAACATTATACTTTACCTTTTACTAATAGTATTTTTATTTCCCTTGAATTAGTTCATTATGATATTTATAGCCATGCTTCTAATAATTCTATAGGTAGTTCATGCTATTTTGTGATTTTTTTTAATGATTATTTTAGTTTTATATGTATTTATCCTGTATGAAATGGATCTAAATTGCCTTCATATATTTTTAGTTTGTAAATACTGTTGCTACTTAATTTTTTTTGTAAAATGAAAACATTTTACACTAATAATATCATGAAATATAATGAAGCTACTATTATCCAATTATTATCCCAAAATGGAGCAGCAATTCATAGATTTTTATTCTATAATGTCACTATAAAATGACCGTGTAGAAAGAAAATGCAAACACATTTTAACTGTGGTTAAAACCTTTTTGATCTTATTATCCTATCATGAAACTTTTTAGGGAGAGGTTGTTCTTACCACTATCCACACAATCATACACTCTTTTTTAGTCATTTTTATGTGAGCATTTATGTAATTATCCTTTGTAATAACATATGTTTAAAGCATTTTGGTGCCTCTTTTGCTCTCCTTTAACCTCATACGGTACTGACTAAAAGGGTTATCATTATTGGGATTTTTTGCCAAACATTTACGAATTTTTGAAAAATAAAATTTTCTTAACTATTTCCTCTTCTAAATTGATAAACTTTACATGTCCTCTCTCCAATGTCCATATTCCTGTTTATTTTTCTAATGAAATCTATATATGTGATAGCTTTTTTAGTGTAAACTAACCTTATAACTCTTCGAAAGAATTTCCTCCAAGCATGAAATCTATTGAAACTCTACTTATATTTCTTTTTCACTCTACTTATTTCACTTACTTAAACATTTTATTAATTTGTTTGCATGAGTAAACCTTATAATTCTTATTTGTAATTGTCATTGTTGTACCGTTACATCTTATAAGTCTTGTATATACCACAAAACTAATTCTAATCATTTATGATAAAAATAATGGCAGAAGAGCTTTAAAATACTTAACGATCAATATATTTGGAATTTAGTTGACTTACCATTTGACAAATTGGTGGTTGCTGTAAATAGGTATGTAAAACTTAAGAATCATGCAGATAGTATTATCAAACGATATGAAAAAGTCTTTACACACAAACACGACATTGAATATAAAGAGACTTTTGCTTCAATAGCTCATTTTACTTCTATTTAGAGTCCTATTATCATTATCGATCACTGCAAAGTAATGGAATTTGTTTCAAATGGATGTTAATAATACATTTTTTAACGGTGATTTATTTGAAGAAATGTACATGCAACCACCTTCTGACTATTATCTAACTAATAAAAATTTTCAATTATGAAAGATTATATATGACCTTATAATGAGTACCGCGAGTTTGGTTTTTGAAGTTCATGTAACATTATCTCTCGTCATAGTTTCAAATCTAATCCTTATGATCATACGTAATTTCTTTGTAAGACCATCCGAGGATATACTATACTTTTCTTTTATGGTGATGACATGATTATTAGTGATCATTTTCAAGGCATTATTGATGTTAAAGGTTTTCTTAATCAACAATTTAATATAAAGGTCTAGGACTTCTTAATTTCTTTTTTGGCCTTGAAGCCTTATCACATTATGTAATATAAACAAAGTATGCTACTAAATTTATTTCTTGTACAAGTTTCACATATTCTTAAATTGTCAATATTTATGTGGAATTTAATGTAAATTTTGCTACCAATGATAATACTCTTCCTAGCTAGTGAGGGAATTCTATGTCATCAATTAATTGACAGTCTTTTTTCATAGTCACTCGATTCCACTTTTGATTTTCTGTTGTTGTTTTTGGTTTTTGTTTCCTGTTTTTAGTTTATGCTTTTTTCTAAAAAGAACAAAAATTTGTTTGGTTGAGATTTGCAGTATAAAAACTGAAAACAAAAACCTATTTAGTTAAGATTTCTAATAAAAAACTGAAAACAAAAATATCATTGATTTTTTTTATTATTATTATTAAGTTAGTCTTATTATTATTAATTTTATTTATTAATATTATTATTATTTATTATTATTATTAATTTTAAATAAGTTATTATTATTATTATTAATTTTATTATTAATTATTATTATTAATTTTTAATAAGTTGTTGTTATTATTATTATTAATTTTTAATAAGTTATTCTTATTCTTATTAATTTATTATTATTATTATTATTATTATTATTATTATTATTAAGTT
>JANKOD010000192.1:8623372-8637524 GCA_026284645.1 Erythroxylum acuminatum
TAATTATTGTTATAAATTTTCTACTTACTATTTTTAATATTATTAATTTTATTATACCAAATTAATTATATTTATTATTATTATTATTATTATTATTATTATAAATTTTGTACTTTTATTATTATTATTATTATTATTATTATTAATCGAGATAGAAAGTAGGGATATGTTGATTTTCTGTCAAAGAAAGCATGTTCTCAAAATTCAGAGAAACGATGTTTTCTAGTTTCTGTAAAATTGTTGTGATTTTTTTATTTTCAGAAACAAAAAATCACAACAGAATAAACCAAACACGTTTTACTTACTTATTTTTCTTTTTACAAAAACGACAACAAAAAACGAAAAAAGAGAAACAAACACCCCTTAATTTATGTATGCTCCACGTATCACTCATTACGATGTTATCTTACGCATCGTATATTATCTCAAATGGACGTTAATTCGTGCCCTTTATTTTTCTCGACATTCATCTATTATTCCAAAAGATTATTTTGATGTGGATTTGTCTGGTGAGCCTACCAATTGACACTTTACGTGCTACTAATTTCTTTTCTTGATTCATTAATTTCTTGACACAATAAGAAATAAACAGTTGTATTTTACTCTAGTACTAAAGTTGAAAGTGGAGCCATAATCAATACTACCTCTTAACTTGTTAGGTTGCAGTGCTAACTCCAAATTATGGGTTTATACATTTACCAACTCCAACTACTGTCTTCCTTTATGGCAATCGCATCGTTATGTAAACTGTTCAAAATAATATTTTCTATGAGTGTACTAAATACAATGAAAATGATTTTCAATTTAGACGATATCATATTATTTAAGGGACAATTCGACTTATCTTTATATTAAACTACTGATATTATCACTAAAAACTGATATTCAATCATTTTGAGTTTGTGAGGGGATATTAAAAATAATCAGATTAATTGGATCCTACATTCACAGTTATAAAGCACAACTTTCTAAAATTCACTCGGCAAAACTCACACATGTAACAGGCAAGTTAGGATATTACTATCAACTCTGTAATAAGCTACAACGGTTGGTCCATTACTTCCAACTTCCCAGCAAAGTATGCATTTCCTATGGCTGTCGAATGAAGCTATGCCACTGGCAGTGTAGAGCAATTGCATGCGACTTATGACTACTAGTACCATCTCTTGACGTTCCTATGCAACTTCCAACACATGAGTTCAGAAAGCCAGAAACAGTATTTGTGCTCCATTTCCAGTTCAGAGTAGCTGGATAGGGGGTCCATGAGCAATAACTCGCTTCCTTATGATTGAATTACGTCGTGATATAGACTTTGTTGCATTCGGGAGCTTCAGACACCAGAAAGGACACTTCTGACAAAATATTCAGAGACCAAAATGGTCTGTCATAAGGCTTTCAAAGACGAAGGAAGCAAGCCTATCTTCAGTGCTTACCAGCTTAATGGAGTTGTCATCAATGAAACCCCTCTCTCAAGTCTCAATGAAACATTTGTACCATCATTTCTGAGAACATACATCTATTAAGATCATCTAGTACTGGTTTGTTGGTTCACCAATGGGCAACGGCACTAGAAGTTCAGTTGATACTAAACTCGCCTTCTAAATTTGAATTAAAGGTCACCATAAGCACGAATTTGTCTTGCAGGGGTTATTATTCCCTTCTTAATATAAAATTAATATGATAATATTGGGAGGATATAGTATTTGCAAGATGCCAGACTTAAAAGTGCGGGATGTGGAAAGTAAGATAGAAGTGTATGGGGGCCTATACAATAATAAAGCCCATCAGGTGCCTCCTGTAAGAATCCAAATGCAATAAATTCTTGCGGGTCCTGCCGATTAAAGCAATGCCATTGGACTTCTACCTAGCCAACTACCCAGATGTCAACATTTATATGCATAATGACCGAATAAGCACTCACCAGATTAAGCAGGGCACGTTGTAATTACAACGCAACTGCTGTTCTGTTTCTTGACAAATACTATCTGATTTCATGAGAGTGAAGGATCGATTGTACTGTGTGAAAAAGGATAAAGAAAAAGAGATATTGCCGGTCAAGCAGGGATGATAATTAATAAAATTCCTTAATTCTAAATAACATGGTCCATCTTATCTTTCCCCTCCAATATGGTAACAACACGAACCTAGGCAGCAGGGAAAAGTCTGGGCTAATATTGAGGAAATAAATGCAGTTTCTTTTGTTTTCTTCCTCCATCACCTTACGGGCATGGGTGGCATGTGAGGGAAACACAATGATTTAACACGTCCAAATATCTTTGTGAAATGAAATAATAAAAATGGAGTAAAATTATATCAGTGGGTCCACTTCATTAATGAAAGCTGAGGTTTGATCATGTTCTAAGCACCTACTCTTTTCAATTTTTAGTACTTGGCCAAACTGACTCGGTCATCATCGTCCAGGTGACTATGAGGAATTTAGTGGATGTACTTCTGAACCAGGAAATTGTATCTGTTGCCTGTAACGAATGATTTTGCCTTCAATCTAGCTTTATTTGATCAATAGCAGCTCTTTCTCAACGCAAAAGCTAATTCCATTCCATATTTATCTGCCTGCTGAAAATTGTCGTCGGATCCCCCTCCAACTCTTTCCAATCGGGCATTTCCTAACAAACTCCATCTGCAACATTGTTAATTAAGAAAATAGTTCGTGGACAGGATAGTGATACTATTACGAGGATTTTGCAATTCATAGTACTGCACAAAGCGTACGAATTTCTAACATTCGATCGGACTACGAAATGTCGGTAACTTGTTTGAGCATGGCCTGTAAGACTTAACCGGGATTCGCCCAACTCTCGTTTATTTCTGCACCTTGGACTTTTTATAACAAAGAAATCGCTATCAGCAGATGGAGTGGAATTGAAGTTACAGTAGCTGCCGCCTTTGGATGTTGATTTGGAACAAGTGACGCCATGAACAAACTAGCTGTCGGCATGTTCATCCGCAAATACCGTACCTTGTACCCAGTTCTTAAATGACTGAAGCCGATAGTTACAAAGTTCTCTAACACTATAATTTTATTTTACCTCCATTCTCAATTTATGTTTTCTTGCCTTAAGGGCACTTATTATTTAGTGTGTAATTCAGGCAATTGAATCCATATACATAAATGGCCTGGTATATAAAATTGAATTATTTTTGTATCGTCTAATTTCAGAGAATAGAGAAGAAGCAAATTGTTTAACCAGATCTGCAGATTAAATTAGACCATATGTCCTTCAGTCTTAATTGTGTAAGTTGGCATTCGATAAATAAAACTTAAACAAGAATGCGTACGACTCATTTACGCATTATATGAATAATTTAAGTTTTTATTTTGAGAAATTAAAGCAAGTCAAAGGCTCACAAATAGTATTAACCGGACCAGAATGGAAGATCAACTCAAAGATTTTAAGGAGACAATTTCAGAGAAGGAAAATTTTAAAAAAATTACTAAAACTGGTTTAACTGATTGAAATTTCTCGGGTCGGATCAGCCGACAGACAATTAAATTGCTAATTTCAATGTGGACCCAACCAGGTCATTAGGTTTCTTTGAAAACCTTGGTGGTAAGGTTCTTCATCTGAAGACCAAATTATGGTTGGATCTGAGACTTTCCCCTAGATTTTGATTTTGCCTTTAAGAAAAAATAATTGTTGGGTTCACAATCAAAACTATTCTTGAATGTCTTGAGTCTCTTGAATCAAAACTAAACTACAATATCTTGTAAGAGAAACTGCGGAACGAAAGTCCAATTTTAAGGTATTAATTACTGAGAATAGAAACGTGACGTGCACAGGGATCATATAGTAATTATTGGTAAAATGATGGGTGGGTAATTTATCCTATCTTTTTTAGCCAAATGACCAAACATTAGTCCATTTATCATTTGGCTAACAATGACAGGCGTTGATAATGTTCTGTACCTAATAAAAATTTATATTTACTGTGTGTGTGCCATTATGAAACTAGGATGAATGTTAGGCTAGTCCATTTCCGAAGGCCAGCTGTCCTGTGAGTGCTTCACCCCCTTCCCATTCTCCAATCCTATTCCTAGGGGCTCCGCCGCTGACTCTTGAAGAGCAGAGCATTCATTTTGGTGTCTTTATTATTTTCAAGCTTTTATGAAAAAATACTTTCTAAATTTTAATTTCAGATTTTTATGCTAAAATTCTAATTTTGATAGGTTCTATATTTTTAATAAAAAAAACTCGTGTATCATTATAATTAGTATGGGACTACTAATTATATGTACGTATTGGGTTAGTTACTTGTTTAGTGGTGAATGCAGCGTCTACCTTTGGTGGATTCACTTATTAGGTTCCACGTTTTCCTTTGCTTTGACCCTCCTCTCCTGTGACCCGTCCTATCCTATCTCTCTAACTCTCAATTCTCCACCTAGCTTCTACTACTAACCCTTTATATACAGCTTAACACTCACCTCCTTAAGCGTCATCTCTCTTTTCCTGCATTTTCTGCCCTCCGTCTGCCTACAACCTAAAACTATAAATAAATTTACTCACTCAGAATAAATATCAACCCCTTTAAGCTTTTGCTCTGTATCTGAAACCAAAAGAGCTTATATTATATATCAAAGTACTTAGCAAGTGAAGGCGTTTCTTAAGCTAATTAACATGGCCGACCCGCCAAGTCCAACAAGAACTTTCTCAGTGGCGGAATCAAGCGTTAACTCCTCTTCTTCATCACTAACTCCATCCTCACCTTCTTCATCATCCGTGCTGTCTTCGAACCCTAATGCTGAACTTGAACAGAACCAGGGAAAGCCCAAGAGAACTAGAGACGACAGCAAGCATCCTGTGTACAGAGGTGTCCGGATGCGCACCTGGGGTAAATGGGTGTCGGAGATCCGAGAGCCCCGTAAGAAGAACCGGATCTGGCTCGGCACCTTCTCTACACCGGAAATGGCGGCACGTGCTCATGACGTCGCTGCTATGACCATTAAAGGTAACTCTGCCATCCTCAACTTCCCGGAGCTCGCCGGGTTGCTTCCCCGGCCGGCTTCCAACTCACCTCGAGACGTGCAAGCCGCTGCAGTTAAAGCCGCTTCAATGGAGTTTAAATGCAACAACGACGACGACGAAGACGACAATAACAATACCGCAAATAATGCGTCATCATCGTCCACCGTGGTGCAATCATCATCTTCATCGACAATGGAGGTGACGTCATCGGCGGATGAGTTGGCAGCGGCAGAAGATTTGAGTGAGATAGTGAAGTTACCGAGTCTCGGGTCGTCGAGTTTCGAGGACACGCCCGAGTTAAGGGATGAGTTCGTGTTTGTTGACTCGTGGCTGTGTAGTCCAGCGTGGTATGAAGAGTATTGTGACGGTGGAAGCGGTGGGTATTTCATCGAACAGCTATCAATAACGCCAGAAAGTGTTGGCAGCGCAAGTAGTTTTGAAGCCTTTTTGTGGGAACATTATTAGCTTTTTAGAGTGTTTTGACTTTTTGGTTGTGTGCTTGTGTCATCCTTTTGCTTTTTATCTTCTTGGGATTTTGATGATATATATTGTGCCCTTTTCCAATTTTTCCCCTTGAAGGGCTCTATATAATACTCTCTCTTTTCCTCTTTCAAGACTTGATCATCAGTAATTTTAGCGGCCTTTTGTGAGTTTCCTCCATTTATGTTGCTTTGTACATTCCCCTCCCTCGCATTGTTTTTTGAGGTTGAAAAGAAAGAATTTGACCTTTAGCTCTTCACTACCAACCACTATTAAGAGTATTTAGGGGATTAAATATGCTGTTTTTGGAGATAACTGTTATTGTCTGAATGGCCCTAGCTTAATTTTACGGATGATACAAGAAGGGACAACTGGATTTTCTTTTTCCTTTCTATACCTTCTGCTTCAATACGAACAAGAAGGAACTGAATGGCCATTAATTGAGGTGCATTGCTTTCAGGAGCAGTGAATATGCTTAAAGTAACTGGGGGGATCGGAGCCTTGTTAAGGCTTTGGAAGGACCAAGAAATGGAAGGTCCAAGAAAGTGTCTGAAGAACTGATGTTTTTTGGCACTTGGTGCTTCCTATGTTCTGTTTTTTTTTTAAGACACGTTTTACGCTCAATGAGCAGGGTTTTTTTTTTTTAGTGGGAATTGGTTTGCTTCAACTTGGGACCTATGTAGTTTTGTCTCTCATAGTCATAGGGTACAGATGTGATTGGGTGCGTCAAGTATGTGCTTTGGAAGATTCTAATTGAATCATGAACAAAGCCTTTTGTTATTCCAGTTTGCATGAGTCACCGCTTCTCCAAGGAAAATAAGCCTTTTCCCAAATAATCGTTACCAATTCTTTTTAACTAGATCTACAAGGGCTCATTCGTGTGACAATCGTCTCTCGACCACCACAGTCAGTGGTACGTGTGAATTATACAACAACCTATAAGAAATCATATGATTGTATAAACAATCGGGAGTGTATTATTTTCATGTCTTAGAGATTAAATAACTTGAAGGGGTCATATCTTTGGGCCTAAATGATTCTGTGAATAGGGTATCTTTGGTTGATATAATATTGCACATCTTTTTAAAGTATAGTAATGTCGTTTTTGGGATACCATCAGCCTGTCGCCCGCTATATAGAACAACAAAGTGATATCATATAATTTAATATGTCAACGAGACATTTGAATCAATAAGGCAAAAAAATATACTGTAAATCTTCTACCATCAAAATATTTTTATATATATGAAAAAAAAGGTATGAAGCTACGGGGATTGAGGTCTTATGAACAACTTTTTTTCCAAAAATCTGAACAGTATTCTAAATTGAAAAGCATTAAAAGGTTGATTTCCTGTAGTTAGATAAGCCGAAAGGTTCAATTGCCTAGAGCCTATTGTACATTTTTGTGTAGGAAATATATGAAATACTATAAAAATACGTAGAAACAGTGGTTTCATACATCATTTATATTCGACCTAGCTTCAATAATTGAAACAAGGTCACTGAAGTACTCGACCTTGCTAAACTACATTAATTCTTCGCGATGGAAATATCCTTAAGTCTCACAATGTGCTAGCCTTTTTCCACCCATTATTAATTTTTTATAGACCATTTCCACATATTTCACATTCCCATTTATTATTCCATCAATGATGGACCTGCTAGCAAATAATTATTTATTTTCCAGAAATCTCCAATTAATAATTGTAGACCATAATGCAAAAAAAATATATATATACAGAAAATCTTATTTTTAATGTATTAGAAAGTCATACTTCTCCTATCATCTGCATGAATTGAACCCCACTCATCAACACCTCAATTTGTTCTTATTCACTTAAGTAAGCCATCCCTATTTGCTCAAAATCCATCCCCTCAGGATTCTGATGGTGCTAAATTTTCTTATGTTTATTTGGATACAGAAACGGTGTTGTGTGGGATTCCGACTCAACTACAATACAATACATATAAGAGCAAACGCACTTTCCAAGTTCCTTCTCCATTTTGCAAAATCATCAACGATTTGATTGTATACTCTCTTCAAATATAAATAAATGCACAGCTATTTTCTTGTTATTAAAATTATTTTAATCTTAACCAGTACTGTTCTTTTGTGTGCAACAGGTGTTATTTTATGTGGTTGGAAATTGGGAGACCTCAAACATAGCAACGTAGACCGCCAGTTTCGTGTTACTTTAACTTCAGTTGCAGCCTAAGGAAAAGGGTCTTCCATCGACGATTACCGATGAAGTACTACATTAGTTTGTGTTCTTTCTAATTAATTCATTGGGTTTGAACTACTAGTTAGAATTTCTAACTTAATACTCTTGCTAACTTGTCTTGTAATCAACCACATGCAACTTTTCTGTTAAAGTTGACTCCTAATTGTTAATGGAGAATTGACTTGGCAAACTCGACCTTAAACCATCTGGAATCATATGAATAACTGTAACTATATTGATGAGTGATTTCTCACATATCCACAAGTAACCAGTAGATAGTTAGATTTGCTTGAACTTATATATATATATATATATATACACATTCACATTATCAAATAATCACTTCTCAGTAATGTTTAATTAGAATAATCATCATAGAATGATCTTACTTTAGGCACCTTAAGAAAAGTTTAAGTTGCAACGAAATAAACTAAGGTCGACTCCGTGATCTTTTCTTCTTTTCTTTCTTTTTTTTTTTGGTGCGGTGCAAAACTCCAAGGTTTTAACCAGGGTTTTTAACTAAAAGGATTACATGGCACATGCTGCCCCCAGAATCGTAGGACACACTCTCGGTCCATGTTCATGAGCTTGCTTTAGTAAAACAGTTGAAAATGTGTGACAACGTATAAAAATTTAAAACACCATTAAATGCCCAAATCAATCAGGGTAAGAGAAAAGTTAAACACATCACTTGCTTGACAGATTGACACCCTCTATTTGTTGTTTTCTTGTTTAATTCTTGTTCTTATTGCTACGGACTAATAGATCAAATCAAACATAGTTAATATTATCTCGAAAAAAAATAATTAATACGAAAAATTAAATGATTCAAAGTAAAATTTATACTTACAATTCCAATAATTAGAAGTTTAAATCCTTCTCGTTATTTTTTTAGGGAATCCTTCTCGTTATTGTTAATTGTCTATATATATTTGATATAGGGAATTAATTATAAGAAATATGATATCTATTTGATATTAATATTTTTAACATGTACAATAATATCATCATACCAAATAAAATTAATTATGCTTCTACTACATTAGGAGATGATTAATAATTATATCTTTTACTTTATAAAATAGTAGTATTACAATTAAAATTTTAACATTAAATAAAATTTTTATAATTTAGGATAATTATAATATATTATTAGAATAAATTAGAATAATTATAGTATATTCATCATTTTCGTATATTAATTTATTATCAATGAACATAGTAATTAAAAAGTGGTTAACATAAATATGTTTGACCCACGTGTCAGAAGCAAGCTTTCTCTCTCTAAATAATATCTATAATCTGTAACTGCAATGCTTGTGGTTTAATATGCACCTCGAATTGGTTGGGATTTGAAAGCTCCTCAAAACCCTAGAGCCCTGATGGGGCACCATATCTTTAGAGAAAGGGCATTTGTTTTATTTGACAGAGGACTTGCCTACTACAATATCCCCACCCTGGCCTAGTAAGGTATGTACATACATACACATATGAATGTTAGGTCCATAATGTTGTGAAGGGTCAGTTTCTAAAGGCAAGCGGAACTCAATAACGCCCGAGTATAGCTAGGCAAGTTTACAAAACACCTCATAAAAGCCTAAACAAAGTAACAACTCGACTTGCTGTTATGCAACAAGTGCATGTACACTAAATATGAACTCGATGTTAAATATGTCTTGATCAACCAAATTAAAAATTTTATTTTGGTTTAAAATTATGAATATGTTGTGTATAGGTAAACAAATTGAAAAGACGATATTTTATTCCTAAATTGACCTCAAAAGAAGTCAAATTCCTTAATTTCCACCAAAATTAAAGAATTGGCTCAAATGGGGCACCGTTTCCTCTGGCTGCAATGGCCGGCCCCTTAGATTGAAAAAACAATCCAGCCCCGAAATTTAAATGCGAAATTGACACTTCCGACGACCGAATAACCGCCAAAAATACTGTCCAGATTCTGAGTTCTAGGATATTATCAGCTATGTACATATATACACACGCATATGTGTATATATATAGAATATCCTCGTTAGGTATAGCAGATAATGACGGTTCAAGATGGTACATCTAGCATCGGCCCCCAGTCATGAAATTAGTGCCAACCGGAGGTAGCTGTACCTGTAGAGATTTCTCAAGAGTCCTTTTTTGGTTTTTTGTTGGCGGTGTAATTTAATAATTTATAGACACTGTACCAGCAAGCAAACAGGGCATTGATAGATAAGCGATTGTAATTGGTGAATACTTCTGGAGTCGTCTTCTCTTAAGAGTGTATCTTTCAAGACGTTGCGGTCCAGATTTTGGATGCAATTATGAGTACTCTTTTTAAGGAGTTGAAAGTCCTTTTCTTTTATGTGTCCTTACCAACAATTAACGCATATGTAGCTTGCAGGCATAGTAACTCAATATTACACTGTCTTTTACATGGTTAAGACTAGCTAGCCACTTTATTCCCCAAGTGAAAGTTTTGAGCTGCGTAAATACAACTCTGGGCTGGGGGTCCTTTCCGAAGTTAAAATCCTTTGCGGCCCCACCGAAAATTTGACAGAAGAGAATTGCAGCACAGCAGCTATGTTCTTGTGGTTTTAACTTTTAATAATCATACCACGTAGATAAGGGAATCATTATTTATCTTGTTTGTTTCCCAGCCTTTTCATTGTAGTAACTATTTGGTTATGATTACCCATCGAGTCAACAACCATCAGTTTCAGATTTTCTTGTCCCCAATTAAAAAAACATAACATTTGGTTCAAGTTATTTGAAAAACCCTGGTAGGATTTTAACACGCGTCACCTATTCCAAGTGCCGATAGTTCTCATCGTAATTGGATTCGTTGGGCACCAAATGAGCAGAATCCAGTCCGTCCATGTTAATGTATCTTTATTTTCGTTTTTTTTAATTACTGCCTTGATTAGATACGCAATTACATTGTTTATTACAATCGTACGAAAATAAGTTCATGAGATAATTTGGGGACACGTTTCATTAACTGACGTGACGTGACTATCGTCCTCTTTTTTTGTCCCACTAATTAAAAATTAACAAGACATGAAACAGAAAGAATAGATAGTGGACCACGTCCCAGCGTCCTTCACCAATTAGATTCAGCTAATTATCGACAACAGATAATGAATATGATTGGGTTCTGTAGAATAAACAAACTTTTGTTGGCATTACTCGATTCATCCATAAAATTTTAAATTTAGAATTTTAATCATTCTCTACTAAACAATTGCCTTGACACGATTATTAGGTGGCTTTGGACCATCATTAAACTTGGGCTTTTAGTTGTGACAGACGGACGTACTTTCCGCCTAAAGCCACATAAAAATGCTAAAAGTGGTACTCTGTAATACAAAAACAATCCATGCATGGAGTCAACTGAAGTGCCTATACTCATGGAGTTAAATAATTGGTTGAACAGTTAATTTTTCAACCCAGCGTCATCGATGAACGCTTTACACGTCTTACATTGGATGGTGATCGGTAAGAAGAGTGGGCAGTGGGAAATTTGCATGAAACTTTAGAAAAGAACATCTTGTTTCCAAAACTAGATGCTGAGTGGCTGTACCCATCAAACAGGGTTTTAGTGGAAAACAATTGAGGCCATTCCATCTGATGCTCCCTTCCTCGGTCGCTGTTTAGTGATTGAAAGCCTGAAATAGATGGCCACACTACGTCCGTGTAATGCAAACCTTTTAGCTATGATTTTTAGTTAACTTGCTTTGTTATTGTATAACTTGGGATATATGATTAGTCGTTCATCAGGGTTAAACGTGTTGCACGAGAAAGAAATTAAGCTCCAAACTAAGAACAACAAATTTTTGTTATACGAGAAAAAAAAAAAGATAATGTCAAATAACAATTCCATTACTCTTATAGCTTTGAATGGTCATTAACAAAAGGGTTTTTCATTTTTCATTTTTTTTTGATTTAAATGTTGGAGATAATGTGTTCATTACCGACATTGACATCACAGCAAAAAGTTCGGATGCGTACGTTGGGGCTGATGTTCATAGAAATCTAGCGATACTCAATTATTATCAAAATTTCATACAATTTAACGGAATTAAGTATGATTTATAATTGATTTTAACATTAACTCCAAATCAGAACCTATGCGGTACACGTGATCACAAGACGGTAAAAAGCAGAAAGAGAAAGGCCGCGCCACCGGCGTAGGAACCGTGTTCATCGTAGCTGACTGTCAAAATCGCAAAGTGACCAACAGCCAGCGAAGCGGAAAACACTATCCAGTAAACAGCGACTGTCGGCATGCTGAGGTCACTCAGAACTCCATCTGATGTGAAGTTTCCTTCCCAAAAGGCTGAGATGGTCCCACTTATCTCTTTTCGTTGGCCCAGCGTTTGACCATTTATGTTTGTTAAGATTTGAGATTGTTACCTACGTTCCAAGATCAGATCAACATCTATTCAAAGTCATATAAAATTATGCTTTTATTTTCTTAATTATCCTATATAGAAAAGATGATCTCTTATATTTTATTTACTCCATTTTTAGTTTTGATATGTTTCCTATCCTATATTTTAGTTTCTACTTTATTTGTGTGACTTTTTGTAAATAAAAATAAAAAGAGAGTAGAGTGTATTAGAGAGATTGAGATATGTTTATCTTAAATATATACCTTGTTAAATTTGTCTCGTGTTGATTTTCCCCCTTTTTTTTCTCACTTTAACTTTAGTTGTATTTTAGGTGTTTTACATCATTATATCAGAGCCTGATTTTAGCATCGCTATTGATATAACAATTACATCAGTCACCAAAAAAAAAAATCAACAATGGCAACAAAGTTTGAAATAGAGAAGTTCAACGGAAAAAAGTTTTCATTTTAAAAGATAAAGATGAAGGCAATCTTAACAAAAGAATATTGTTTGGAGGCCGTTGGAGAAGAGATCACGAAAAATAGCAAATGGAAGAAAATGAATCACAAGGCTATCATAAGTCTAGATTTACATCTAATTGATGAAAATTTGTCAAGTTTAAAGGAGAAATACATAACAAAGGATATTTGGGATGGGATACACTGACAAAATTGTACAAGACCAAGTCATTTCACAACTAAATCTTCTTAGATAGAAAACTCTATACTCTTCAAATATTGGAATTTGCTTTAGTGATGGATCACATCAAAACTCTTAATACCCTAATTTTAAGCTCTCACAATTGCGCTACAAAAAATATATAAATAAATGTGCAGAACTTTTGCTTTAAAGTCTACTAGATTCGTATGATAAATGCATATCAACTTAACCAATAATAGTCTTTTAGACTATATCATCTTTGAAAATATTGCTATTGGCATTTTAAAAGAAGAATACAGGACAGGTGTAGGAATAAAGGGGATAAATTTCCAAATTCACAAAAAGTTGAGGCATTATCCATTATGAGAGAGAGATCAACAAAACATAGTTCTAATGAGTTCCAAAATCATTGTAGATTTGATATAAAAAGTAGAAAGAATATCCAAATGGTACAACTATGACAAAAATGGACACATGAAAAAGGAGTATTGGAACAATAAGAATGCTGAGAAAAAAAGAAACAACTATGAAATACCACAAATGATGGTGAAGGTTTGTATAGTGAGATAACAACAAAACGTAGAAGTCATTTAGGCTTTTGGATTCGAGAGCCACCTACCCCTCAGAGAGAATGATTTGACTAATTTAAACAACTCTCAAAAGGATCTATATTTATAAGGGATAATCATACCTTAGAGAATGTTGGTATTGATACTGTTAAGCTAAAAATGTAGGATAGTATGGTTTGCATCATCCAGGAGGTAAGATATGTGAAGGGCTCAAAGAAAAATCTAATGTATTTATGAGAACTAGATGATATTGGGAGTAAAATCCAAGTTGAAAATGAGGTATTGAAAATAACCAAAAGCATATTTATGGTGGTGAAAGCAAAAAAGGTCGCTGACAATTTGTACACACTTAAGGGAGAAACACTAAAAGAAGGAGAGGTATCTATTGCATTAGTAAGTTCGATGAAAGAATCAACAATGATGTGGCACCTTAGACTTAGCCATATATCAGAACAAAGGTTAAAGATATTTTAAGAATAAAAGCTTCTTCAAAGGCTCAAAAGGATATCATGTAACACCCATATACCCCCTGGGAGGATACATGGATGCCACCCAAAACAGGACAAACATAACCAAACATCACACTGATATTTATCTTATTTAGAAATTTAAACATACATATATTACATAGCATATTTTTAGAAACTAAAATCCAAAGAGTATTTACAAGCCCAAACAAACGAAACAAAATACATTTTTATCAAACAGAACAGACTCCTTTGGCCAGTGCAGTAGACTTGTCCCAGACTTTAAACTCTTCGCTCTGAACCTACACGGGGCAATTCCACCGTGCTAAGCATATAGCTTAGTGAGTAATAACTAATCTAACATATGAAGTAATGATTTATCATACAGAATTA
>JANKOD010000192.1:8684858-8695533 GCA_026284645.1 Erythroxylum acuminatum
CGTCGCGCGCGGAAGAACTAAACAATAGAGGCCGAACGGTGGGAGCCGAGCAACACAATACCGAACGACAAAGGCCGGACGAACTACACATCGAACGCGCGGACAAGCTGAGCGAGCGCGCGCGGAAGAGTTAACCCATAGGGGCCGAGCGGCAGAAGCCGAACAGAAATGGCCGAGCAAAATTGGCCGAACAATCTTGGCCGAGTCGGTTAGAACAATAAAGCAGGTCGGTCGGCCACAAATCAGCCGAGCGACGAACATAAGGGATCAACTGTCGGTCGGCCAAAACAAATAGCCGAGCGACAATAAAGAGCAAAGGTCGCTCGGCCAAAACAAATAGGCCGAGCGGATAAGCTGTGCGATCACGAGCGCTGAGCAATCGCGAAAGTTGAGCGAAGCGAAAGACCGAGCAATTACGAAAAGCCGAACGATAGCGGAAGAGCTACAAGAATCAGAGGTCGGTCGATCGACAAGGCAAAGGGTCGATCGGCCAAGTAAACCAAGGTCGGTCTGTCACAAATCAAAGCTCGGACAAGATTAGAATTCGGAAATCAAATAAGAGATCGGTCGGCAATCGACCTACAAATTGGGACTCAGTAAATAAATAAGGAGGCGGTCGGCTATACAAAGCTCGTCCTACCATTTAGGACAGTAAGCAAATACAAGGTCGGTCGGCAATTCAAAGCACGACCTACAATATGAGAGTTCAGCAAACAGATAATAAATTCAGGGCTCAACAGACAAATGCAAGATCGGTAAACAAAACAGTCAGGGATCGGTCGTCCCCTTGCCCCGCACTTGCACGGGCGAGATCAGCCTTCACTAGGTCGGTCGGCCATACGCCCAAACCGACCATCAACCCTCTAATACTCATACCAGTGACTCAGAACTCCCAATGCAATGCATTTCCATAGTTTCATTTTGAACTCACATATACAAGATCGGGTCCTAGCCCTTCCTTTGGGGACGGGATGTTACATTTCCTCGATAATCAAACTCGCGCTATTCAAATCTCCAATTTACAACATTCACTGATGCTCATATTTCAGTTGACTTTCACTACCATTTCGAGCTCTGTTCTTAGTCGCGTACGATCATCACCATAGTATGTCCTACACTTTCTTTCAATTCTTTCGAACTCTTTAATTACTTCAATCTGTGCCGATCGGTATTAGCACATAACACGTCTCCAAGCAGTATACCTTTTATATCGATCGGTCACAGTAAACAACAGTATATCTGTGCATAAATGTCTCTATGTGTTCCCACCAATTCCTATAACTGTCTCCAAAGTTTACGTTTCGCATTAATCGGTCTCACATACTTTTCCTCCAATGACAACCGCTAGACAGTTCATTCACCGTCATCAATCAAAGCTTATACTCTCAACCTTTCCTTTTAATCAGATCATTCACTATCAGTTCTATTCGAACTCTTCAACCATTTTAGGTCATAATGACTCATAATCAATTACAAATAAGAATACCTAGCCAAAATCTCATAATCTCATATATCAATTTACATTCTTAAACTGTCTTTTTCTTAGCACATGACTAATTTACCACAAATTCTTATTTAATTGTCATTTAATAAATCAGATCTCCAAGAAAATGTTCGGGGTCCAACAGATCCACTGCCATTCCTACACTCCACTGGATTTGTATCAATAAAAAAGTTGAAGTTAAAGAGTGATGTTAGTAGCCATTTGAGATAGTGACTTAGCTTAGTAATTGGGAGTATTTATGACAAGGTATTTACTCTTGCGTCAAAATGTTAGGGGACTTTTCAAACAAGCTTATAAATTCCCCTATATTTTTTAAATTTAGTGTTTTATTTTTAATAAAGGGTAAAAATACTTTAAGTTTTTAACATTTTTCTCATGTATGTTCGCTTTATGCATTAAGTGCAATGATGTGAACTAAGTTGAAATTTGAAGAATTGTGAAGTGAATTAAGTTGATTTATAATTTGATGTAAGTAATTAAGTGCTTAACAATTCAATGAACTTTGTAATCAAATGAATAATGGAGAATCTTGATTTAATGCTTTCTCGAAGTTTTTCTTATTAAGATGACAGTCCTCAACCGAATGCTTAAGTGTGGGGGAGTTTGATAAATGCTTAACTATTCATATTTTTAGGATTATATTTAGTGTATTTTACTTGTTTATTTTATTTTTTATACTTAATTTGTTAATATTGTGTTTTCATATTGTAATTCACTTATTTGAAGCAAAAGAAATAAATTGGGACAAGTTTGGGGCTATTTTAAGTTGTTTTAACCAAGTTATGAAGATGTTAGAAAAGTATATCGGCACCAACATGCTCATGTTGATGCCCATGTAGTTCAGCATGGTCATGTTTCACAAAACAAGTGGTTTTAAAAGTTTCAGAGAGTTATACGATTATCATCATAACCATGCTAGAGACCAACTTGCCCATAATGATGCCTATATTGATATTTTGAGCTTATGTTTACTTTGGATTTAAGGGATTCATTATTTTGAAGTATATGGCCACCAACACACTCTTGATGATGCCCATATAGCACCCAAAAACCTAAATTTTGTAGTATAAAAGATAAAATTAAGATGAAAAGTAAAGAGGAGGCTTGGGAAACATATGAAGAAACCCTAGGATAGAAGAAAGCATGAAACACAAGCAAGGAAACCCTTATGGGGTAGATTTTTATCGATCTAAAGTGAAGTTTCTAAACATTGAAAGGATTTATCATGTTATCCTTGATTTTCAAATTTCTCTTTAGCTTTGATGTTGTATTTCATATGATTATGAGCAAAACCCTTTATGATAACTTAGATTAAATGAACCCTGGGATAGACCTTATATTGATTTTATTTTAATTTATTCTTTAGTTTCATTGAGATTATAATTATGTGTTCTGTACTATTCTTCAATCAATATTATCAGCATGTTATTTTATATGTAATTTCATGCAATTTAGATTGATAAATCCTTTGTATAAATAGATCTAGCATAATTGAAAGGAGTTACATGTAAACCTAGATTAGGGTCAAACCTAATAATGAAATTCGTAAATTGATTAATACAACTTTAGGAGTTTTAATTAGAAAGATATTTCAACTAATCAATATAGAATTAGTTGTTAATATTCTTGAGACATATATTAGAATAATTAAGGAATTTTCACTGTCTAATAAACTTTAGAATCCATTGATGTGTGAAGTCATGATTACATGAGAAGTCATAAGGGTGATTTGAATTCTGGATACCATTGTTTCATTGGTTGATTTTTAGTTCAATTGCCATTCTAGTTTATTAATTATGTTGAAGTTTATTGGTTTAATTTTAATTATGATCAATCACTATCTCTAATATTTGTTGGTTAGATAATAGGAAAAAGGGTTATTATTTGTTCTTATAGTCCTCATAGGGTTAATTTGTCCTTACCATTGTTAGCTATAACTACATCGAGTGCTTTCGATTAAAATATAAATAAAATCAATCTTAATTAAGTTTTTTAAGCTTTTTGTATCACTTTTAGGGATTAGGATATTAGAAATATTTAATTTCTATTAATCTAGCCATCATTTTTCTTCTCTTTTCTTTTTATGTTTATTTAGTTATTCTTATAGCCCTTTTTTTGATTTTGTGTTTATGAAATATTTTCAAGATCTGGGTATTCATCATTATAACTAGCAAACATAATAGAAGGATGGCTATGATAGTATTCTCAGGGGAATTATGGTGTGTCATCACTTATGGCTGTATTAGGAGCTTGAAACGAGAGGCATGGTGATACGTGTGTGGAAGCTCAATTGATATACATGATGTGTTCTCATATTTGTAATGGTGACTACCCTATTCATGAATGTCATACACAAGGTTACATGTGGGAGCATCTAATTTGTATAGGGGAACTAACCTTAAAACATCTCATACGGGAATACTTATAATCCATAGTGAAGCTGTTATCACGACTTTGTATGGAATGCCCAAGTTTTCCCTTAGATTTCTACATCATCAACAACAAAAGGAATTTTGGAAATTTGAGGATCTTCTTATAAAATTCATTGCTTCAACCAAGGTTTCCCTCTATAAAACTAAAGAGTCAAGTACTTTATCCATATACACCAAGTCAAATTTGAGGCAACAAGTAAATACGATAACTATAAGGAATGGAGAGGAGCTAGAGGTTAAGTAAATTAAGGAAGCTGTTGCTCAAGAGGAGAAGAGAGAAAAAAAAGAGGATGATCTAAAGAGGCTATCAAGGAATTATTGACAGCCATCTTAAGTACAAAGGTCTGCTACTTCCCACAGAACAAACTGTTATAAGCAATTGATGATTCAGGAGTTTTTCTTAATTCCTTGTTCTATTGACAATTTGTTACTAAAAAAGGAACTAGTGGATGTACTTGATTTTATTAATTTGATACCATATATCCTCATCATATTACAATAAGTGGCCTATTTATAAGCTAATGACCTTCATTTGAGAAGAAGAGTTGAAGCAAGTAGCTGATTATAGATCTAAGTTGAAGAAGAATTTGTGTAGAAGTCCAGCTAAAATACTTATAAAAAAGCATTTATTGGGAGACAAACCAATAATTATGTGTTCTTGATTTTGATGTTAAAACTCAACACATGGTCTATAATAAAACCATGGCTAATGTGAGAAACTCCTACATCTCACTACCGTGTCTCCTTCTTCTCCTTGCTTCCTACCCTTTTCCTCACTTTGGCCTTGTTTTCTAAGTCTTCTCTATCACGTTTTAATAGGATTGAATCATCTTATATTTTCTTATGCATTTGAATCCTATCTTTGTGTTTAAATACTCAATTTGTGTTCATTTTATGTTACATATAGATTAAAGGATTGAACACAAATATATGCTAAAAGGAAGAAGTTTGACAAAGTTTAGGCAGCCATCTATGTAGGAGAAACCATCAAGGGCATTCAGAGAAGAATCGAAGAAGACCTGGGAAATAACCCAAGGCCACGATCGTGGCAAATATGCCACGATTGTGATAGAAGCTTGAGTACAGGGCCATGATCGTGGGGAGTCAGCCATAATCGTGACAAAGAGCAGACAAATTAGCCACGATCGTGGTGAGTTAGCCACGATCGTGACAGAGAGTAGATAAACTGGTCAGGATCGTGCATTAAAGGCCACGATTGTGGCCTGTGCTTAGATAGACACAGGGTCGCTTTCAGAATCAAGTTTTCGAGAGACTTTTTGGACCTTTGGGCGCAAGAAAACCTGAGGGTTTACCCTAAATGGGAAATACTACAAAAAGAAAGAGAAAGGACCTAAGAAGCCAAGCCTCTAATTTGCCACTTTTAGAAAAACTCCAAGAAGAGAGAAGGACTCTCAAAATCTGCCATTTTTGGAAAGCTTCAAGAAGAGAGGAGGAACCAGAAGAGAAGTTTTTGTTATTTTCCATGGGCTTAGCTAGTCTCTTTTAGTTTCAATGCTTTATTTTCATATTCATTCCATTAGTTCATAGCTTTCTTAGTGTTAATCATATTTTTACATGTTCTATAATGTTAGAATGAATGTTTGATGGATTTTGCAATTGAACTTTATGAATTTTACGAGGAAATTTTATGTTATATCAATGGATGTTTATTCCTTCAATTTTCTAGCTTCAATCTTGGTTGTTTGAGCTTATTTATGTGCTTTTTCAGATCTGAACTTGTTGGGTATTTAAATGTTTAATGGTTTATGTTATAGGTTTTTGCTTATTTTTGATGCTTTGGATTAATTTGTGCTTAATAGTAACTATTTATGCATGTTCTTAGATTCATGATCAATTAATTTAGGATTTTGTATAAGTTATATGTGCTGGAAGTTTTATTTTGATGTAATTAGTTTAGATTTTGTAATTTGGGTTATGATTAGTTATTTGCTAGCATAAAACGTTTTGGTCCCCGTTTCTAGAGCCCAACATCCAGAGTCATAAACCGCGAGCGTATTACCCTGTAGGGTCATTTTAATAAACCCTCATTATCCATCATCAGTTAATCTTCATTCTTATAACATCCCAAAAATCCTATGTTTATAACCAATTCACGCTCTTCCAACCGTTCTCCTCACTTTCTTTCCATCAATCTCTTTCAAATCAATACCAAAGGCTACCAATTTTTATGGAGTGATAGAAAAATGTGTTAGGAATCTATTGGTTCAAGAATCACTTCATTTGGAGGTTAGATGATGAAGTTATGGCCAAAAGAATCAAACATGATTTTATTCTCAATCTTATTGTACCTGTTTTGGGACAATTGGCATAACTTTCTCCAGAGACATCGAATTAAGGTTGTCTTAGGATGGTTTTGAAGAGGACTTCCAGATCTACAACTTTCGTGAAGACCCCAAAGAGTGATTTTGACATTTAGAGGGTCAAAATTGTGAATTTTCGAAAGTGTATAGTGTATGTCCGTTAAACGGACATAACGGACATACACTTCCACCTAATAGACATACATGGGGTTCCAGCCCCGTGAAGGTCCCTTTAATGGACCTATTGTCTGTCTAACGGACATAGATGATACCTAAGCCCCTCCAAAGTCTCTCCAATGATTCCTACATCCATTCTAACATCACCTTCACTCATAACTTTCCCAAATTCACCTCTTATAATGCAATATCACTTCTTAACAATTCAACCACCAAGTTGATCTCATAAAACTCTCAAATCTCAACTCATTTGATTCATCATATTCAATTACATCTCATCATTTACTATGGCTGTCCTGATATAAATCCTATGCAGCATCGCCAACTTATAATGGTCATATCTCTCAACTCCGATATCTGAAAATTTCATTCTTTATACCGTTGGAAAGCTAGAAAGACAGGCTACAAATTCCAAGAAGACAACTTTGTCTAATTCAACCTAGATTATTACAGTTTTTCCCTTGAAGTCAGAACACAAATATGACCCTTATGAATGACTTGAAAATGCAGTGAACAAATTGGAAGGTCATGAGCAAAACGCAATCATATTTCATTCACACCAAAAGATAAGAGTTTTACAACGCTTTAATGGGAATTTTGAGCCACAATACTTCATTTCGCAAAATCCCAAAATATGAAAGATACTTGAACAAATAATACCTGAAATGTGACTAAAGCCTTGTGTTTACAAAATCTAGCTTAAAATACAAAAGTATGCATAATCGGAGTAATGCCTTGACTCCTTTTCACTGGATCTCTTGCTCATCACCTGGCGATGGGAAGGAATAGGGGTGAGCTTGAAGCTCGTGAGTAATAAGTTTATAACGGAGCACAAGCAAAATAATTGAAAATGCTCAATGTCATAAAATTTTGCATCAAATCCATAAAACACATATTTCCCAAATTCTCAACTTGTTAACACATATAATAATCACATAAGTCACATATGGATCAAATTGTCATCCAATCATCAACACATAAACAATTCAGAATGGTTTGGGTAGGTCCATAAACAGAACGTACTAACACATTCTCACATAATGGTCTTATGTATTCGTAAACAAAACGTTCTATCGTAATCCCACATAATGATTTTGCGTATTCGTAAACATGAGGGAATCCATGAAGGAGCTCCATGCTACTAGCGGACAGGTAGAAGAAGCCTTTAATAGAGTCGAAGTGCACTTGATAAAAATATAATGGACCACCACAAACCCATATAACATGTATTTCATGACTTGAAAACAAATTGCCCAAATAACACATTTTGAAAACATGTTTTTCATGAGCATGAAATATTTCAAAAACCATTTCCATTTCAATTTCACAATTCATCAACAGAAATTTATATATTAAACATATAGCAATTTCCCAATCATTCAAAGAACAATAATGTAACGCTCATAAAACAATTGAAATCATTTAATGCTCTTAAATTTGAAAAGATAGTTATGGCTCATTACTCAATTATAAACATGAACCTCCTTGAATTCCTTTCTTAATACTTGCTCAAAGATGCCTCTCCTCTTACTCCTCTTGCCTTTCTTGATTTCCTTCATCAATGGCAAAATTCCCATTCAATAGGAATATCAATTGAGAACCCAAAGAAACAAATTCATAAAATTGATCATAGAAAACTTAAACCCATGCATTTCGTAAGCTTCTTAAACTAAAACCCTTCCAAAAATTCAAAAGATTAAGTAAGACCTTATCTTGAATCTTCACCAAATGAAGAGTTTCTTGGCTCTAAAGAAAGCTCTTCTCTTCCTCTAACCTTTTCTCTTATTGAACAACTTGAAAATCTCTCTTATAAAGTAAGAAAGATGGAACCCTAACTCAAACTTCCTTCTTTTCTCTCCTCTCCACAATTTCTCTCTTCTCTACGACTCTCTCTCTTTTTCTCTATTTCCATTCATGATTTTCCCTTTTAAAAATGCAAGACTACATTTCTTCTTCCATTTCTAACCTTAATGAGTGTGCAAATTCCATTTTGCCCTTTCATTTATGCCTTATTTCTTTTATGCTTAAGTGATCTTCCAAAAATGCCCCTCATACAATACACTCTTACTAATTTAATTTAGCTAACCAATGTACTAAAATGCTACTAGCATTAATATACTAATTAACTCCAAAAAGTAATCTATCAAGACCTCATATTTTATTTAAATCATACTTAACTCAATAAAATAATAAGAAAAATTTTAGGAGCCAACACTATTATTAGTTTATACCCTACAACTAGTTAGTTGGTTGATGATTTTGCAATATTGTTAACTAAAGGTATCTTTATCTTATGTTTTTATTTAATTAATTAATTTGTAAGATAAATATATTTTGTAAATAAAATTAGGAAGAGATCATAATAATGAGAATCATATTGCATTTCCGTAATATCCCTAAATTGTTCATACTTATTGATCTATTAAGATTAGACATTAATAACACAAATGACAAACAAATGTTATATTTCTTCTTTATGAAGAAAGTGGTCAATTCTGTAGACTAAAGCATAGATATATTTAAACAAACGTATGAATGCTTATTAAAGAATAAATTCCTCAGCTAACCCATCCATTTATGATGATCTCAAATTAAATGTTACTTTAGTTTTTGTGGATTTTCTCATTATGATGACTGTATAATTGATCCTTATACTTGAGATTACCAAAATATCTCATATGAGAATTACTATATTTTGATGCTACTTATGAACTATTATATAGTTTAGCCTGTAGTACTTGGATATAATATGAACTATATAGAGATAACTGACTAAGCTAATATAATATTCATCATTATAAAGTAATTAAGGAGAATGTTTCACTATACTTGATTAATATTGATTTAAAGAATTTTCTAATTATAGTAAATTGAAATTTGAAAAGGATGTTTTCAAATATCAACTATAAATCAATGACTAATTGTTAAGTGCAAACATGATTATATTTAAATATAGCAGACACTAATTTCATACTTTATATCCAATTGGAATATTGGATGATAAAAGGATTAAATAATGTGTTATAACTATACATAGATAGGTTAAATTAAACTATTTTGACATTCTTAATATTTGGATAATCATAACATGCTATTAAATGTTAATATTGATATATGAATATTAATTATTTAATTAAAAAATTAAAGATAAATTAAAATGAGTTTTAATTTTTCTAATTCTGATTATGAGTTATAGTTATAATTTGTAATCATGGCTAATGTATTAGGAACCTCACATAAAGAGCAGTTAAAGAGAAAAATTAATTTAAATTAATTTGGACATACATTTTAAGTTTAAAAAAATTTAGGGATCTAATTATGAGATATTTGATTTTATTATGACCTTAATTACAATTATTAGTTTAAGTTTAATTGGAAAGGAACCTTAGAAATTTTTTTCTATAAATAGGAAATATAAATAAAGGAGGTAGTGTTCCTGTTTATTCCTCTCTAAAAGAGTTTTCTTTTTCTCTTCCGTAGATGCCATTAAAGAATAAATATATAAACAGTTGATTTCTATAAGGGTCTCCTTTAGTTATTTGCTTTAAATTAATTCTTGATTATTATTGATATGATAACTTATTTTCTTAAAACATTGTTTTATGGATCTGCCTAATACAGCCAGGGCATAATTGATTTGGTCTTTTCATGTTTTGTTTCTTAGAAAGTTTCTGGAAAACATGTTTAGTTTGCCTTTTATGAAAAATTGAACAACTGGGCTTGTGTATGATTCTCCGAAAATTAATCTCACATTCCTCCATCCGGAGAACTTTGAGACTTTGTTTTGAATATCGAGATTGTTTTTTCTGGGAATTTGATGATCTCCATGCCTTAAGTTTTGGTTATGTTTTGGAATGGGATGATTTATTATTGATGAAGTATTGAAGCGACAGGAGACAATTGAAGCATTTTCCGTAAGATGGTTTTCACCTGCAATAATGTTAGTCGTTGGTGAATCATCATCTATTATCGCAAGGGTGAAATTCACCCAAGGAAAGGCAGAAGAAGACGTGTGAAGGAGATACTGATGGTCACGGAGAAAATGTGACTACTTCAAGGCCTACACTAGTCGTGGCGACTGAGAAGAAGCAACCCTAACCTTACGTATGGTTAGCGTTTTCAGCAGACAGAGACAGGATAAGACGGGACAGAGTTGGACGGAATAGGACAAGAACTGAAGACAGTGAGATGTTTGGTTGCAGTGGACAGGACAGAAAATATTGTCCTTGTCCTGAGGACAG
>JANKOD010000192.1:8695633-8710232 GCA_026284645.1 Erythroxylum acuminatum
CAATCAACTCATCCACTTTCTTCTCATAATCCATATAAGTTCACTCAAATATCAAAGTCCTCAAAATTAAACAATTCTTTTCTCATAAATTTTTCTTAATTTCATCAAATTTTCTTAAATCCATAAATTGTCTCACCAATTTCCTCTCATTAAATTTCATTTTAATATTTCTAATTTTCACCAAAAGTTCGGGGTCCAACATTTAAAGTTAGTGTTTCGCTTTTATATTAATAAAGGTTGTGAAAATTTTTAAAAGTTAAAGTATCTTTATCATGAATGTTCACTTTATGCATTAGGTTGAATGTTGTAGATTGAGTTAAAGTTTGGACGATTGTGGAGTTGAATTGATTTACGAGTTAAATGCCTAGTAAATTGATAAACTTTACAATTAAATGAACGATGGAGAGTTTTGATTGATTTGTTAATTCCTTTACTAGAGCTTTTACCTATTTAACTTAAAAGTGATGAAATAAAGGAAAATTAAATACTTAAGTGTGAGAGAATTTGATAAGGTGTTAATTGGTTTTTTTAAAGCATGATTTCAAGAGCATTTTGTTTATGTCTTGATAGCTTTTTTTTTAATAGGAATTGGTATTCACTTTGGTTTATATTTTGTTTTCAAAGTTATTTTAATCCCTCAATAAAGAAGGAATGAGTTCGTGAAGATTTAATTCAAGTTGGAGCAATTTTGGTAAAATTTTAGGATAAGGACTTAAAACATGATGTAAGGATCTATATTTTGTAACATAGCCTAAATATAAACCCGTGTTCATACCTTTAAGACTCATATTCTCAAGATCAACCCTTGAATGCACAATTTATTAAGTCACTAAGTTTGAGTTTTGGACCTTTGTTGGCAATCATTTGTTATGAAAAATTATAAATTTTTTGCCATAGAGACTTATTAAGTAATATGGGACCCATATAAGTCTATATTAGACTTATAAAGGTTTTGATATCGAAAATTTTTAGGTTTTCTTTTTTCCTATAAAAAGGATAGAGGTACAATAGACAAAGAAGCAATCAACAGGAGTTGAACTAGAGAATCTTAACAAGAAAAAAAAAAGAGTAACCTTGGAGAAAAAGAAGGAGATTCTATCAAGATTCAACAAAGAACGTCAAGATTTCAAGAATTTATAATAGTGACTTCTTCTATCCTATTTTCTTTCCCAAATATTTTTTAATTTCTTTATTTTAGTATGAATTAAGTGGGAAAACTCTTGGATTGAGAATCTTTTTTTAGACTTTCTTTCAATCAAGAAGAGTTTAGGACCAGCAAGATTAGGAGAAGATTCATCATAACTTGGAAGCAATTTGTGAAAATTTCTCCTAGCTTTTTCTTTTTTACTTTATTCTATGATAAGATTATTTTGTTTTCATTTCAATTACATTATTTTTAGTAACTAAATCTTTATTTAGGTTAGAGATCCTTAGGGTTAGGGATGTAACTTATATTGTATTTTTATAATTATTAATGCAAGACTAGTTATTGCTTAAGTTGAATTTATTCTCTTTGATCTTGATTTTTGAATTTATGCTTCACCATCATAAATTCAATATTTGGAATTGTATGAAGCACTTAAAGGAGAAGTATAACTTGTATGTTAGGAGAATAAACACTTTGGGTTTAATGATACAAAAATCTTAGAATATTGTGATAACTAATAAATTAATTGTTTTTAATAAATTTGATTAGGTTAATTGCATATTGATATATGGTAATTGCTTAGTTAGACATACTTGTATAACCTTAAGAGAGGATATAGATATCTTAGGTTAATCGTTATTTCAACCTTGACAATTAATTTTGTTTGATCGTTGAAATTTATCATAAATGAAACCCAAATCCTTATTGTTTTATTTACATATTTTTTAAATTTAATAAACTTATTTTAGTTATTTTAATGATTTTGTTTGCTTTTATAAAATTTTGTTCAATTTATTGTTTATGGCTTTACTAGGATTAATAAACTTAGTTTTTGAGGGACCGATAATTTAGAATACTCTTTAAGTTTAAATTTATTACATCTAATTATGTGTACTTACAGATTTGGGTAATCAATATTCATTGTGATATCTCTATCTATCATCGCTAGCTTACACTTCCTATCTTTACTTTTAATGAATGTGTTGAAAACACTAGTACATATTCAATTTTCATTATTTATAGTAGCATATAACACATATATAATTATATAAAGACAATCTTCATTATCAAAACTTGCATTAAGACCATCTTCATCACCGGAATAACAAATTAGTCTTCCTTAATATATGAAAAAATCTATTTTAATTTCTCAAGCTAGTACACATTGAGGATGGTAAGATGCCACTTTTGAGGATATGTATGACAAATAATAAATGCATTACGTACCCTAGACTCAGTGATGACAGAAGCAACATGTTTAGACTTATCAATAATAGACTCCTTATCAACACCTTGAGATTTTACGTTATTACTTAATGACATAATTTGTCAAAATGATCTGGTTTTAATTATGCGATCGTGCGTACGAACATTATTGAGTTTCTTAATGTTTTTTTCTACTGTGTTTGGTGCATGTAATTTAACTATTTTTTAATAACATACATAAGTCCTTTGATAAAATGAGTACATACAACAAATTGATTTTTTATATGAAATTCAATACACGTAAGTCTATTTGCTTTAAATTTAGCAGAATATTAGTTACATATTAGGTTTGTTAAAATAAAATTTGGTTCATTTTATTTTAACAAACCTAATACACTCAATATTAAGTATGTCATACCAATTAAAATACTTCTCAATAAAAACTAACCATTTGGACAGTACATTACCATCCATAGTACCATTCAATTTAAAAGCTACAACCTTAACTTATTTTATGATATCCCTTCGTTATATTTTACATTACTTACCCTGATCACTAACCTTATTTCCATAAAAACTGTGGTTAATAGTTTCAACCATTAAATGGTGGGTAATTTACAGGAAGGTAACAGTCTTTGGGTGATACTTATCAAACGACGCCGATACATTTGACATATTACTAATAGTTACCTTATATTACCTCCTAAGTTCAAGCCACCCTGATTTTCATGTAAAGTGAGATCAATTAACCTATTTAAGCTTATAATAGGACTAAAACTCCCAAAGTGTGTTGAATCAATTTGTTTCTTGACAAATTCAACAAGTTTCTCAATTTTATGCTTACCTAAATGCTTTAAAATTAACTCCATCTTTTTATATAATGCATTGAAGTTTTTTTGTTTTAAATCATATTGTCATTAACTAATTGAGCATATATTGATTTTAAGTTATATAGATAAAGATGTAATTTGAGCTTTATTGGTCAACAAAATTAGGAATGATAAAATTTCATAAACGTGGTTAGCCCAAGTTGATTAGGTCTAGAGTTGGATCGACATTTCTTTATAAAAAATTGAGTTTTAGATCAAAGTTGAGTTTGGGCTCCACTACCTAACCTAACCTGATCCGAAACTCAAACTTCTCACCTACATAAAACGATATAGTGTATGTAAATAAAATGACATCATTTTGTATGCTGTGTAAGCAAAACTTAAGTTATCAACACTTACTAGTTTGTTGTTTGGCATGTTTGTTTATGTCACCCATAAGGGGCGTGAGGCTGCACAGACTTAGGGATAACAATCTGACCCGAGCCAGCCTAAAATCAACAGGCCACACGCCAAGATTTTTTGGCCCAATCAAGCCATAAGTTGTGCTCCTGTTCAAGCCCAGCGAAACCTAGGGCCTGACCTAGAGCAACAAAACAACATCTGACGTCATTTTTTGAAAATTTTAAAAATTAATAAATTGGCCAGATCGGCCCATCATTTTTTGAATTTTTAAAAAATTAATAAATTGGGCCCGAGCGGCCCATCCCACCCGTAGCCTATCGGGCTGGGGGCAGGACCATGAGCCGGTAAGCCCATAGATCAAGCCAATTCAAACTTGACCCGGCTTGACCCATTGCCATCCTTACCTAGGCTTGACTTGATCCATTGTTAACTCAATCTAGTTGTATTCATTAGACTTTCATCAAAATCTTGAGATAACACATATAAATCTTAGGTAAAAAATTTCAAGTTTATTTGTTGGGTCTACTAATTGTTTTTGAAAATAAAAGAAATTAATTGAATAAATAAAGTAGCGTACAATAGAAGTCTTACAAAAACCAGCCTAAAACTCTGCCGTTTAGCCCCTCATACCTAGATTGAGTTAACGATGAGAAGCCCCAGATAGTAATCTGCTATCCATCTTTGGACTCCTACAAGAAAAGTACCCCGTGTTGATTCCGAAAGCATCATCGTCTCAACACCCAACAGGTAAGGTTTCCATCACTTCACTTCATGATTGTGTAGGTCTGAAGCTGAATCTTCTTTATCTTTTGAAAATCTACAGAGATTCCGGCTTGCGATGCTCAGATCTTCGAATACCCACCCACGCTAAGATAAAAAGCATGTAATTCAGCTCCATATATCCATCTTAGTTTTAGAGTTTGAGTTAATGGTGTATTGTAACCTCTAAGACATGTTTGAGCGAGCGTTCAATTTCTTTAACTACAAAACTTGTTCAAATTACGTACCTACACTAAGTCCAGAAATTTCTGTTAAAATATCTTCTTGGCTTCTGCTAGAGAAAGAGAGTGTTACCTTGTTGTATAGCTTAATTTGCTCCAGCATAAAATTTTCCTCATATCTTCTTAGTTTGTGAACAAAATTCAAAATTTTGATATTTTACATTGTGAAATGTGAATAGAAGAATCGCTTTACCTTAATATATTAACTTAATTTGATCCTACGTTCCAAAAAAAAAAGTACTTGCCACTAAAGCAGCGACTTCACAATGCTGGAGTTTGTTTCTTACAAGTATTTCTCGAGTCTAAGTTTGATCAAGGTCACTGTATACTAATCGGAGAGGGAAACTAAATGAAATATGTATAAAATGGAGTAAGTATTTATTCATGTATATAACGAAGAACCGCAGGGAAATAAATATGTGCCTGCAGAGAAATAAATACTGCAGTAAATGACATTAACTGTTGGAGGTTTATTTATGTGTGTTGTGCGAGGGAAAGAGACCAAAATAGTTCGGCCTAGTGTGATATGGGCTAGACGTTGGATAGAAATCGCGAAAGCTTTCTTATTAGCGAGTTCTCCACCTGAAAGTTGACATGAGGGATAAAAATTACACGACTAATGCTATAAGAATCTTGGGTTTGCTAGAAAGCTAGCTTAATAACGAACATAACCCATTTTGAAAAAAGCCTAATTAAGTAGCACATCTTTGGATTAGATTAAAAATACTTTTTAATCGAGTGGGTAATATCACATTAAAGTAAAGATTCGAGAAACAAATGGAAGATTGGATGAATGTTACTTCTATGAAACTCTACTAAATTTAGGCGATTGCTTAAAAAAGGTACTTATTGGGTTGGTGGAATATGTGCTTTCTTAGATCATTTTAATATATTGGAATTAGGAACGTAGGGAAGCTTGATTTTTCTGAATGATTCCGTTAAGGATAAGTCCTGCCGGTTTGATGAATGGATGGTGGGAGGGACGAGCCAAGTGTGAACAAGAAACGGTAGGTTTTAGGTCAATTACAGAAGAAAATGATATATTTTGTTTTGTTTCGTTAGAAAATGGCATCACTTAGGATGCAAGTTGTGTGATAAAAAGTAATGTAACGTAGACTACATCCAATAGTGTGTTAACAATGCAAGTGTGTTTTGTAGCTACTCGTTATAAATTACTCCCTCCGATTTATAGTAAGTGTCGTTTTAGATACATTTTAATTATTTAAAATAAGTGTCATTCTTACTTTATATGCATGTTTAAAATTTTACTTCCAAAATTAACCTTTAATTTCTCTCACATCTTAATTACACAGATTACACAGATTATACTTTCAATACACTTTAACATGTAATTAATAAGGGTATATTAGACATTTCATTAATTATTGTAATAAGTGTGCATTCCTCTAAAACGACACTTATTATAAATCGAAGGGAGTATATTATTAACAGCCCAGTCTGTGTTTTGACCTTCATAAGTCACTAACGGGATGCCATATAGATCAAATAAACAATGTCCCCAATAATTATTTAGTTCAACGGTTGGTGGCGAGAATTTAAAAGTAAACGGAGTATTTATTTGTATTCAATCAGGCAAACGAAGAATAAATTGAACCAAAAAGAACGTATCAAATCTTTTCATATATTAAATTAATAAGGACGTAAATGTTTACTGTTGCCTAATGTGAAGGCTAAACTAACAATTTTCTGTTTCACACCACCAGCTAGCTTCTTCGATAAAAACTCTCTCCTCAGGTCCCCACCACACTCTGTCAATCAAAGTACAAAGCAAGTCGTCTAAGTATGCTTCGGCTTCCCTAAAATTCAAGCAAGAATCCCATAAAAAAAGCAAAAAGATGCATTGATGGACCCCCTCCCAACTTCCCTGCTACTTACTAATCTCCTCCGACATGTCGCACATCTTCAGGGACAAGTCCTTGGGTGGTTCCAAGCGTCACTCCTACGTTCACGCTCCTATGCCTCCTCCTCCTTCTCACAACCCACGTGTCGCTTCTGACTTCAGGTCACCCTTTGGTGACCCCGCCACTACCTTGTCCGACTCCGACCTCCGCGAGTCCGCCTATGAGATCCTAATCGCCGCTTGCCGGAGCTCCGGCACCCGCCCCTTGACCTACATCCCCCAGTCTGAGAGGGCTGCTGACAGGGCTCCGGCATCTTCGGCTCCGTCGCTCCAGCGCTCGCTGACGTCTTCTGCTGCTAGTAAGGTGAAGAAGGCGCTGGGAATGAAGTCGAATTCTGGGAAGAAGAGAGTTGACGATGGCGGTAAACCGACGAGTCTAGGGAGAGAGCAAAAAGCGGTCACGATTGGTGAGTTGCTTAGGGTTCAGATGCGAGTTTCGGAGCAAACTGATTCCAGAATTCGGCGAGCTCTGTTAAGAATTGCTGCTGGCCAGGTTTGTGTATTTGCTTTGGATCGAATTCGTAGCTTCTTCAGTCTTTTTGAGCATATAATTGTTTAATGAAAATATATTTTTGGAAAATTGAAGTTTGGTTTCTTTGAAGTATGGTCATTTGGCGTTTTCTATATTCTGATATTATAATTGGGAGTTTGTTTGGTTCCTTTGGATGCTTTATTATTTGTCTGTACATTCTCCTACTTTTATGGGTTCCTAAATTCCTTTTCCTTTTGCATTTTCAATGGTGAAATGGAGAGAACAATTAACTTATAAAGTTTAAATATTAACCTTTTACTTGCTGAAATTAAACGAGTGAAAAGGGTAGAAATTGAAATTAGTGGGGTAGCATAAGCGAGTAACGCGATCCCAGTTTTCCTTTTCTCAATGATTGACGATGTTCCTCTTGCACGATGAGTTTATCAGCTGCTATATGATTTCGTCTAAATGTATTTGCTTTTCAAACTATTATGCCATATTTATTCCGAATCAAGGGTGGTCAGTTACGGCGTTTGGGGTTTTTGCACTTTATCAGCTTGGAAGGCGGATGGAATCTATGGTCCTCCCTCTGGAGCTACTGCAGCAGATCAAGCCATCAGATTTTCCTAATCAGCGAGAATATGAAACTTGGCAGGGGAGAATTTTGAAGCTCCTAGAAGCTGGACTGCTTCTACATCCTTACCTGCCACTTGAGAAGACAGACACTGCTCCATGGCGCCTCCAGCAGATTATACGTGGGGCGCTAGAAAAACCAATTGATACTGGGAAGAATAGTGAATCAATGCAAGCTCTCCGCAGTGTTGTTATGTCTCTTTCCTGTAAATCATTTGATGGGTCTGTTTCTGTCACATGTCACTGGGCTGACGGGTTCTCGTTGAATCTTAGACTCTACAATATGCTCTTAGATGCATGTTTTGATGTTCATGATGAAACAACTGTCATAGAAGAGATTGATGAGGTCTTGGAACTCATAAAGAAGACTTGGGGAATACTAGGAATGAACCAGATGTTGCATAATCTCTGCTTTTTGTGGGTTTTATTTCATCATTATGTTGTAACCGGCGAAGTTGAGGAAGACCTGTTGTTTGCTGCCAACAATCTGTTAATGGATGTTGAAAAGGATGCGAAGGCAGCTAAGGATCCAGATTATGTCAAGGTTTTAAGTTCCACATTAAGTTCAATTTTGGGTTGGGCAGAAAAAAAACTTCTTGCTTACCGTGATTGCTTTAACAGTGATAATACTGAGTCAATGCAAAGCATTGTTTCTTTGGGAGCTGTAGCAGCAAAGATCTTAATTGAAGATATATCTCAAGAATATCGTGGGAGAAGGAAACAAGTTGATGTTGCTCGCGATAGGATTGATACATATATTAGGTCATCCCTTCGAACTGCTTTCTCACAGGCAAGTTTCCCAAATTCTGTAAAATGTACTTGCCAGAAATAATCAATGTTTCAAATTGTTATCCATTAACATTCATACGGAAGTTCAGTCTTAACTAAGTTTGTTATAGGTCCTTGATACCTCATGTAGACATTTGAGTTGACTGTTCTGCTATCCTCACCTGAGGATTTGGACCTTAGACCATTGTGATTATTTAAATTTTGTTTAAATAAGCTTAGGACAAGTATGCAACTTTAAATGGAAGTACCTTGGCATTCAGTTCTGTAAAGTCTATCGCAATTCAGGAAATCATCTGTTTCTAGACCAGTCTACAGCTCATCTGTCCTATATTTGCATAATCATGGACCTAGCTTGTCAGCTGATGACTTGAGGTTTTATTTAATCTTCTTAAGACAGAAAATGGAGCAGATCAAGTCTAGGAGACACTTATCTAAACACCAGAAAAATCATAGTCCCATCCTGTCCATTCTTGCGGAATCTGCCAGTGAACTCGCCTTTAATGAGAAGGCAATATTTTCTCCAATCCTGAAGAAATGGCATCCTCATGCAGCTGGTGTGGCTGTGGCTACCCTCCATTCTTGTTATGGGAATGAGCTGAAGCAATTCACTTCAGCTATTACTGAGTTGACGCCTGATGCTATACAAGTGCTGACTGCTGCAGACAAATTGGAGAAAGATCTTGTGCAGATTGCAGTTGAAGATTCGGTAGATAGTGAAGATGGAGGAAAGTCAATAATCCGTGAAATGCCTCCTTATGAAGCTAAGGTTTTAATTGGCAATTTGGTGAAGTCATGGATAAAGTCAAGAATTGACAGACTTAAGGAATGGGCCGAGAGAAATTTGTTACAGGAGGTATATGTGACACTTCATCTGCGTACTTAACAAGTGTTTGATGGAATAATTGCTGTTAGCTTTCCTTTAGTTCATGTGTTTTGCTCTATTCGTTCAAAATTACTGAAAAGATTGTGCACTTGAGTAATTTAGTCCATCTGCATGAGATAGAACGAAAATTTTGGTGGTAGCCATAGCAACTAGACCCAGATCTTCTGTTGAAGGCTGGTTAAATACTGAGTCAGTATAAGTTGATTATTTGTATTGTTTCTGATCAATCTTCAACAATCTGACGTTCCCATTTTTAATATAGGTATGGAATCCACAGGCAAATAAAGAGCGAATTGCTCCTTCTGCTGTTGAAGTTCTTCGATTGGTAGATGAAACATTGGAAGCATTCTTCTTGTTGCCCATACCTGTGCATGCAGTGGTCCTTCCTGATTTGATCTCTGGCCTTGACGATTGCCTGCAAAGTTACATATTAAAGGCAAAATCTGGATGTGGTATGTGATTCATGGTCTTCAAAACCATACTTGATAAAGCAACTATGGTCAGTGTTGTCATGCCTGAAAATTTTCCTCTGATGTGCAGGGACCCGAAGCACTTTCATTCCCTCATTGCCTGCATTGACTAGATGTAGTATGGGATCAAAATTTAATGTTTTTAAAAAGAAGGAGAAGTCACAAGCACCCCAGAGGAGGAAGTCTCAGGTTGGCACTGTGAATGGTGATGGCTCCTGGGGGATACCTCAGCTATGTGTACGTATTAATACTTTGCAGCACCTTCGAACACAGCTGGAAGTGTTGGAGAAAAGAGTAGTTGTCCAGTTGAGGAGTTCAAAATCCACTCATGTGGATGATTTATCAAACGGAACATTTAGAAGATTTGAGCTCTCGGCAGCTGCTTGTATTGAAGGGATCCAACTGCTCTGTGAGGCAGCAGCATACAAGGTTGTCTTTCATGATTTGAGTCATGTTCTTTGGGATGGTCTATATGTTGGAGAAGTTTCATCTTCCAGGATTGAGCCCTTCTTGCAGGAGCTTGAGCAGTATTTGGAAATTATTGCTTCCACAGTGCATGATAGAGTCAGAACACGTGTGATTACTGATGTGATGAAGGCTTCATTAGAGGGATTCCTTTTGATTTTGCTTGCTGGAGGCCCTTCTCGTGCTTTTACTCTTGAAGATTTTCAAATGATTGAGGAGGATTTTAAGTTTCTTACGGATCTATTCTGGTCCAATGGTGATGGATTACCAGTTGATTTAATTGATAAGTACTCAACAACAGTTAAAGGCATCCTTCCTTTGTATCATACGGCAACTGAGAGCCTGGTTGAGCAATTTAAAAGTATAACCTTAGATACCTGTGGGTCTTCTGCTAAATCTAGATTTCCCTTGCCTCCAACTTCAGGTCACTGGAACCCTATTGAACCAAACACACTCTTGAGAGTTCTGTGTTATCGGGATGATGAAACAGCAGCAAAGTTCCTTAAGAAGACTTACAACTTGCCTACAAAACTGTAACAACCTTGGATGAAGCAACTGCAAGATTGTGCAATTTTGCGGATGGCTGGGCGATGATGGATATGGCTGTTGCAATATTAACTGAATCCCTTGGACATTAAGAACTCCTTCAAGTTGGTTTTAGCGGGGAGGCTTTTCTTTGTGGATTTTCGTCGTTGATATTAGAAATTAGATACAAATCGTGTATATCATAATGATTATTTTGGTGTGAAGTCTTCTTCCATAAGTTGTGAAAGAACTTCAGGAGATGCCTGACCTGCTCCTTTATGTACGGGTGTATATTAATCTTACAGAGAGGTAGGAGTTTGCGCCTGACGTATTTTTATATCTGAGAAAGCTGACGAAACATCCATATGGCACAACAAGAGACATTCAAAGGAAGTGTGTTGTTTGTGGGGCTACGTAGAGATTAAATTATTCCCTGATCTGATTTCTTAATACATATTTGCCTATGGAGCTTACTGTATGGTTCAAAATTGATGATTTTATAGTATTAAGTTATTTAGAGTGGTTTCATTTAGAAACAGCCTCTTTACTAGTTAGGAATAAGGCTGCGTACTATTAGATCTTTAGATCTTGCGTATCAGCGAGATTCATACTGGATGTTGTTGTTGTTACATGTAAATTAACAATATTTTTGTGAAGGGATTGAAAATGTCTTTTTGTCTAAGAGGACCGTATATACCTAATGCTTATTTTGCTTTGCTAGAATTTACAGAATCAAATGCAGATTGGGTTGTTATCTGTTCCCTAGTTCAGTTATGGCAATAATATATACTGTGTTTATAAATGCTAATAATCTCACCATCATCCCTCCCTCTATTTGTTTTCATTGTATGATACGGGCGTATACCTGGGGGGTGTGGTTGGATTTTTCTTCTAGATTTCTGCAGTTTTAGCCTTGTCGCCAATGGAAACGATGAATTTGCATTGATGTGTAATAGGAACCAACTGATGTCTGCACTGTTTAAAGGTACATTCCATATTTACATAAACATGATGATAGTCAACTATAGCTTATTGTGAATGTTTTTGGAATGAGAGGATTACATTTTGGAATATAGATTGTTATTTCTCACAAAATTCTGACAAATCCTAGTATCTTCGTCGTTCGTCCTGCTTCTTGCTGTATTGCATTTTATTTCCACAGACAATGCGTAGTATCATGAATTTCTTCACCGTTTTGATGCATAACCTCTCAACAGGGAAATGCCACCTAATTAAAGCATTTGTGATGCTCCTGGAGAAACGGAAAACAAAGGGTAAAGTCTATAGGATTGGTTTTTGTACTGTTGAGCTACCATATACATCCTACATGATTGTAGATACGCAAAAGGTGCTGTGAAATGAGAAGGTAGTTTCACTTCCGTAGCAAACCAATTGGCATGCGCTCCTGCCCGAAACAAGCTATAATCTTAATTTTCAGGATACAATAGATTGTTCAGAACTCTTTCAAGACCCAGGATCTCTAGCTAACATAAAGATGTAACTTAGCATCAACATATCCAATAATATTTAGATCTTCTACACACGTATAACTAAATACATAATGTCTAATTTTGTGCATATAGTGCAACATTTTCTTTACCGCATCCTAATGTTCATTATTAGGATTTGACAAATGCTTTCCAAGAACACTAATCACAAAAATAAAATCATGCTTAGTACATACCTTTAAATACATTAGACTCTTTTAAGTGCATTACTATAAGGAATGCAAAACATTTTCCCCCTCATTATGATGAAATTGCTCCTTTCTCAACTAATAGTTTTGACTAAAGTTGACACACCCAATTTACAATCTTGATTGTTCAACATAAGCCTTTTAAGTTAGGCCTAAAACTTTCTTCAATTTGTCACTATAAATCTCCACTGTAAGAATAAAAAGGGTTTCCAAAATCCTATAGTTAAAGTTCTTTGAAAGCTTTCTTTTTACATTTATCAACATGTTTAAATTATTGTCGGGTAGCAATATGTTATCCGCATACAAGACTAAAAACATCCGTTAAATTTAGAGTTAAAGTGTGTTCTCCTTAAACTCTAAAGTTGTAACCATTTAGCAAAACTTCAAATACCACTATTGTAATACCTGCTTCAATTCATAAAGTGACTTTCTCAACTTACAAACACAATGCTCATTCCCCTTCATCTTAAAACCCTTAAATTGTTGTATATACACCTCCTCCACTAGATCACTATTTAAGAAGGATTTATTGACATTCATTTGATGAAGGTCAAGATCAAAATAAATTGTCAAAGTTATAATGATATAGAATAAGTCTTTAATTGGGACTAGCGAAAAATCTCCATGTATGCTATAATACTCTCCACTAAGGTCTAACTGGACAATCTTAATAGGTTTATTAATTTGCTTCTCAACCTTTATTTTTTGTATATTTTAAGCTTCTATAAGGCCTTAGACTTATTTCATCACATGGGAATCCATGGTCCTTCCTATCATCAGAGGTCATCGTCTTGAAGGATACCTCTTGGGTACCAAAGCGACCCCACCTGAGTTCATTCTCAATGAAGCCGAAGAAGTTCTACCAAACCCGGCATTTGAAGACTGGCAGGCAACGAACCAAATTCTTCTGGGTTGGCTTCTTAGCACAATGACCCTAGAGATTGCCTCTCAGATAACGCAATGTAAGACATCGTCTGCTCTATGGAAGGTAGTAAAAGAATACATCGGTGCAAATACAAGATCTAAGGTCACCTTTTTGAAGAGTGAGTTTCAGTGCACTAAGAAAGGGAGTCTGAAGATGAAAGAATACTTAGCCAAAATGAAATCCATCTCTGATAATCTCACCCTTGCTGGTGCTCCTCTGTCCATCGCTGATTTAATCACTCAAACTCTCGCTGGTCTTGACACAGAGTACACACCAATTGTTGTAATGCTCTCTGAAAAAGAGAATCTGAGCTGGAGCAACCTTCAACCTAAATTGCTCACTTTTGAATCTCGACTTGAGCAACTTCAATCTTCGTCTCAATCCTCTCTCTCTAATGCTTTCGCGAATTTGTCTTTTCAGCAACAGGGTCAGAATCATTTTGATGCCTCTAGAGGTAGAGGAGGACGACGAGGGCGAGGTAGAGGTGGTCGTGGAAATGGAGGGCGAAAGCAATCAGATAAGTCTGATAAATTTTGTCATCTTTGCAAGAAGCCAGGACATGAGGTAGCGGATTGCTGGCACCGTTATAATCGTAACTACAGAGGACCTCCTAAGAAAAATGAGAATGCGTTGGCTTACATGGCAACCCCAGATACTGTACCAGACCCAGCATGGTATTTAGATACCGGAGCCACTCATCATGTTACTCATACTACTGAAAATGTGGACTCTGTCCACGCTAATTCAGGTATAAATTCGCGTTTTGTAGTCAGTCTTTGAAACTCCAAAATGTTCTTGTGGCTCCTAAAATCAAGAAAAATATGATCAGTGGATATAAACTCACCAATGACAATTCAAATATCTTTGTTGAAATTCACTCACATAGGTGTTTTGTGAAGGACAAGAGTAGTAACAAAACTCTGCTACAAGGGCCTACAACACATGGGTCTACTCGGGGTCTCTATCAGATCAAGAATGGTGTGGTGCTCGCTAATGTTGATGCTGTTAATTTTATCTTTGGTAGAAGCAATTCTGAACTAGAACAAAAATGTCGGTCACATGCTTTTCTTTCTGTCGTTGAGTCTTGGCATAAAAGACTTGGTCATCCACATAGCCAAGTGTTGAAGAAAGTTCTGAGTGATTATGATACCGATTTAAATTTTAATGAAGAATTTACTTTTTGTGATGCTTGTCAACTTGGCAAATCCCATAAGCTTCCCTTTCCAGTTTCTCA
>JANKOD010000192.1:8720789-8735306 GCA_026284645.1 Erythroxylum acuminatum
TTAGGAAATAAGCTAATATAATGTCCACGTTAATGACAAATTACAAATTAATTATAACATATTCAAATATTTAATAAACTAAAAATACATTAAAAATTAGAAACTTTACCTTTAAATTATACTCAGAAATCAGAAGACAAGATCGTTAAATTTTTTGCTGCTAATTTTTGAATTGGAGTACCTCAAATACATATATCGATGAAAATAAAGAAATTAAAAGGTAAAAATACACCTAAATACTTCAAAACTATTTATAAGGATAAAAAGTTAACGTTATAAGAATAAAAAGTTAACGTTAAATCTTGGAAGTTGCTTACGTTTATTAGTCTTGAAAAATGAAAATGTTAATAGCTTCACCAACGTTCTCCAAGACTCCACCAACGTTATCTATATTTATTAGTATATTTAATACTCTTCTGTCTTCATTACAGCCTAACAAAGGAAGAAAAAGTTTCATAGAAGGAAAATAACAAGCACATTTATTACAAAAGGGGAGCCATGGGCCCCCTTTTTATGGTGGGCCCTGGACAGGGGCAGGCACTTGTGGCTTTAGCATTGTGTGACCCTACTTACAGCATCAAAATTAAACGCCAATAGTAAAACCAATAATTAATCAAATAGTTGGTCATTTTATTAGTTCTTACTTTTTGGAAATTGGTGGTGAGGTATATTTGTAAAAGTTTAGAAGTTTACGGAAGATCTTATGTTAGTGAGTTTGGCTTGGAAGGTTTGGATGATTTTTCATTGATTTATATGAACATAGATAAACTATTTTGAAGAGTTTTTCGTAATCACACTCATACTTCTTAAAATTTTTAATACAATAAATCACAATAATTTGCAACTTTTTACTTCAATGTTATGAATATGGTACTGGTTCTAATATCGAATTGGGTTTAGGTATGATATTGTGTCGGTATCAATCAATACGGGTTATTATTTTGGGCAATTTTTTAAATTTATAAAATAATCTTTAATTTTTAAAAAATTACAGAAAATTCTGTTAGTATATTGTACTGTATACTTTATAATTTTACATCAACCATGTCTCCAAAAATCATAACAGTAAAAATTTAAAATAACAATAATTTATTTATTTTTACTAACAATAATTTTCAGATATTTCACATATAAATAATAATCACAATTAATATGAAAAAAACAACCATCATACAAATATAGAATTCAGAATAATACAAAGTATTTAAAATATTATTGATGAATTGTGTTGGATAAAATTGAATTGCATTGGATGAAATTGAATTATGTATGCCGTAATCATACAAAATGAGTTATATTACATATGATGGACATGCGTATTGTGTAATTGTGAATATTGAATACTTGAATTATTAGTTTTTGACTTATTGATGATTTGTGTTGGATAAAATTGAATTGTGTTGGATGAATTGAATTGTGTATAATGTAATCATACAAAATGACTTATATTATATAAGATGGACATGCATATTGTATAATGAAATTATGTTTTCTTTATTTTGAGATAAATGAAAAAAAAGTTCAAGTATTCTTGAACATTTTTATTGTTTTAGGAAGATACAATGATATAATTTTGGCTCATATTGCATTGGTCCCCCGTATGAAGGATCATCTTATTTGCTTGTTTTGTAACAAACATTTGAAAGGTGAAGGAATCACTCAATTAAGGAAGTATTTAGATGGGGTTAAAGGAGATATAGAGCTTTGTAAAAAGTAAATCATGATGTAAAGTGACAAATGAAAACTTTTCTTGAAAAATATTAACACGAGAAAGATATAAGGGAGAGATTGAATTATGAAATTAGTAGTGAAAGTTCGTTTGCTAGTGTTGATGATGATAGTAGAAATGTTGAAGGTGGTGGTGGTAGCTGTTGTGGTAGTGTTCATTCCCAATAAGAAGTGAATGTTACATCTGGACAAGATGTTAGGAAAATAAGAAGGTATATGGCTAATTTTTTTGCATCACGAACAACTTATGGAGCTCAACTTTCAATTCGTTGTGCTTTGTAATCAAGAGATGCGATATACAATATATATATGGTAATGACTAGATGGTGGTATGATACATGTGCAACATTCAATGCTTCCTAATCTTACTATTATCAGCATATGGTGGATGTTATAACCTCTTACGGTCCAGGATACAGAGCTTCTTCTATTGATAACTATAGAGCTAAACTTTTGAGTTGCTTAGTTTTTGAAATTAAAAGTTATTTAGAAGAAAAGGCATAACTTTCTACAGGTATTAACTTCTCTTTTCTTACTTATTGAAAATGAATTATCACTTTATTTAACGCTACATTTTTTGTCTTACGACTTACAGATTATTGGTAGAATCAATTCAGAACTGATGTTCCAGAATTACAAAAGTATGTAATTCAAATTTTTAGTGAATGTGTAAGTGCAACATGTTGTGAAAGAAACTGGAGCACATTTGAATTCATCTATTCTAAAAAAAAAGAATAGATTGGAGCATAAGAAATTGAATGACTTTGTCTTCATTCGTTACAAATTAAAGCTTCAGGAAAGGTATGTTATTATCATTATTAATTAATTTATAATTTCTTTTAATTTTTTAATAATTAAATTTTATTATTTACTAGGACTCTTAATAGTACAAGTAGTTCAATAAATCCAATTTGCATTGATAATATTGATCTTTTGATAGATTGAGTTTCTGAGGAACTAGGTTTGGTAGGCGTGAATGATTTGGAAGATAATCTTAGAAGAGAAAGCATTGACATGTCGTTTAGTACATTGAATTTAAATGATGACGACGATAAGGCTTCTCTCAATGATGAGGATTTTGTACCAATTGATAATTGGGGTTAGTGCAGTTATAATGGATATCTTCCCATAGACGATTGAATGAAGTTCCAAGTTTTTGTTTCTCCTCTTCTTTTAATTGTAATTATATTTGATTTATATGTTAAATTTTATATATGCAACGTAATTGTAAATGTTTTTGTTTCAGTTTTCACTTCTACTTGGTTGTTTTCTCATCACAAGCTCTTATCATAAATTGTAATAGTTTCAGAGTTAAAGATATTTATTATTCATTGATTTGATGTTTTGGTGTAATTATTATTTATTATATGAAGAAATTGTAATATTTTAAATACTTTGTATTATTCTTAATTTTATATTTGTATAATGATTGTCTTTATCATATTAATTGTGGTTATTATTTATATATGAAAAATATGAAAATTACTGTTATTTCATATTAATTGTGGTTATTATTTATTATTATGATTTTTGGAGACTAGGTTGATGTAAAATTATAAAATATACATTATAATATACTAATGGACTATTATGCAATTTTTAAAAAATTCATGGACTATTTCATAAATTTAAAAAAATTGTCCAAAACAGTACCTAGTATTAACCAATACTAATATAGTACCGTACTAGAACTCAATCTTGTACCAGAGCTGGTACAGTATTCATAATATTATACTATCTTATAAAAAAATTAGTTAAAGTTATTGATTTGCATTATTATTAATTATATTTGAATATTTTATATTTAAATATTGATATAATAATATATGCTTATTATTATTATTAAATAATATTTTTATTTCATATGCATGCCTTTATTTATATTTTATAGCTGAAATTGAAAGTAATAAATCATTAAAGTTAAAGTTGCCATTTTATAATAAGAATTACTTTTATTTTCTTTTAAAGCATGTTATATTAAGGTTAATAAAGAGATCATTTCTTTCTAAATTTGTTAATAATCAATGTTTTAAAAACGAGCCGGACATCGAACTGATCAAAGAAAAAATTTAAGGTTTAAAAATTCAACCGGTATTAAATCGTTATAAAACCGGTATATAATAAATAAAAAGTAAAAATTATAAGAATAAATAAAAAAATATTTTATTGAAATATAAAGTATAATAATGTTTTGTTTTGAATTTTGAACAACAAATACTAATATTTTATAAAAATTTTAAAATTTACATCTTTATTTTATTTAAAATTTTATTATTTATTTCAAATATAACATTTTCTCTTTATAATATAGTAATATATATAGAAATAGATATTTTTTAAAGAGCAAGGATTAATTATTTGACCAACTATTTGACTAATTATTAGTGGTTATATATCCTTTTATTAAAATTAATTAATTAATATTTATTTTTTCCCACTAACATTTAACTTTGACTTTTATGTTGTGACGTTATAACCATAAGATAATATTTGGAGCCAAGTAAAGCTCCCATTATGTCATTTGAGATGCCATCAATTAATGCAATTTAAAGTGCCAGAATACCTAAAGGTTTAGCGTATTCTCTCTTATTTATCTTCTCTCTATTTTTCTGTACTCTCTCTAACTATACAGATCAAATAATACCCTCTCTGGATATTTTTCCTTAAGAGTTCCTATCCTTCTTGTTTCCCTTCCAATCTTCACCCTCTATTGCCACCATTGGAGCTGCCTTACCTATGTGTGACAGAGAGAGACGAAGCTTAGGGCTTATAAAAATTTGCTGGATGTTGTGTTAGACTCTTCACCCATCCGTGTAGAAGCTTTTTGCATTTGTCTCCTTTGTTTGAAGCTCTAACGACATTTTAAGAGAGATTTGACGAAGATGGTAGATGTCCAGAAATGGAAGATGACGATGAGATCTAACGAATATGGATAAAAGTGGAAGATGATGGTGAGATATGGTGATTGAAGAGAAGATGGTGAATCTGGTGAGGAAAGTGTTTGATTTCTAAATGAAATATGAAGTTTAGCCTTTTATTGATAGACCAGTTGGACCGGTTAGTTGAAAAATTGGCCAATTTTATGATAAACTGGCCGATTTTTGTACTAAAAGGTTATTAGATAAAATCTAACCAAGCAATAGGCTGGTTCAAATTATTTTCGATCGAATAAGCCGGTCCGATCCAATTTTTAAAACCTTGTTAATAATTTTATACATGTTCGATATTCTCTACATATAAGAAGATTAAATGCATTAGGAGCAATTAAATATTGATTCTTTTGATATGAGTATTAATATACATAAATGTATTTATTTAACATTTCTTTTATATATGAATTTGTGCATTTTGTAAATAAAAAATAAATGAGACTTAAAATAATGGAGGTACTTTTACATAATCTTAAAATAAATATAATTAATATTTACACTATATTTAAATTTAAATTTATTTCTTAAAATGTAATTAAAAGTTTTTCGCATTTATATTATGTGCTAATTTTTTGTAAATTTTTTAATATTTACAAGTTTTAAATTTAATTCACTGTTAATATATGAAATGAGTATAATAACTTTCTTATGAGTACTATTTCTTTTACTAATTAAATCTTTTTAGAAAAATAAATGATTAATTGAATGAATGTTTTCGTTAAGAGTTACAAGAGTAAAACGACCACAACTATAAGTCAACTAACTAGCTAAACATGTAAGCACAATAGAAAATTCATTTGTTAGGTAACTAGACAAAGAAGACAACTTGCATCCTGGTTCATGGCTTTGCATCTTTATAGCGTAGGAATAAAGGTCCTCTCGTGCAACTGATGTTCCTTAATTACACTTGAATTGTGGAATCAGGTGTTAATTAACTTAGAAGTTATAAATCTATAACTTAGACTTTATTAGCAAATCAAAGCTTAGGGACCTCTCTAATATATAGTACACGATTGTAGTGAAGCATAGTTATGGTACCATTGAAATGACATAATAAGTCACTAAGTCCTTGCTGCATTGAAGATAAATTTGATGCATTACAAGTTGCTCTTTTATCAAGCATTTTAGATCCAGTAAAATTAGTTGCTATTAACCATGCCTTGGAAAATTGTTTGGTTCCTTTCTCTTTATATTGTATAGATCATTCTTCCAAATGATATTTTGAATACAAGGGAATCACCTTTGCATCTCCACAAACGATATTTTGAATACAAAGGAATTACCCTTGCATCACCATTGCTTTTGATTGATCTAATAAATGATACCAAGACAATCCAACCTTAAATAAGTAAAATTAAAAAGTTGTTGTATCTCTTCCCACAAGTAAGAGAAGAAGTTGCAGTGAAATAACAAATAGTTTATAGACTCAAAATCTTGTTTACAAAGAATGCAATAATTGGTAACTTTGGAATTTCAAACAATATATCCATCTCAGTTAGTCTCCTCTTAATAGCAAGCTATAATATGAAAGAAACTTTTGAGATTACTGCTTATGCCATATTATTTTATGCCAGCAAACTTTTAGAACTTTTGTTCTTAGTAGTTATTTACAAAAATTATTGGAGAAATAGTCAGAGGAGTACATCAGCCATTAAATTGAATCCTTTATATCAGATTTAAGATTATAATTATGTGTAATCTCTGTTAAGTCAGACCAAATCCTTAGATGCAAGCCATGCTGATTGTTTTTTAAATACTTCTTTGACTATTGCTTCCTTACGAATTGAGTTTCTAGCATTAAGAATCCACTGATATTATATTGGTCCAAGGTCGCTATAACTATCAAACTAAGAACATATGGTTCATCCACCTCCAAACATGTGCTTGAACTTCAATTTCACTCGCTCCCTCAGTTTTAGATTGTAAAGCATAGCCACGTTGTATTAGTTTTTGGACTCTGGAAGTTCTTCCTCCCCAAGTATTGAGTGTGTACCAATTTACCCACAAAGCTTCTTTAATGATTTTAGTGACGAGTTCATCATTCCATTTTAACTTGGCAATAGATTTCCTTGTGGCATCTCCTGACCACAAGAAAAACCTAGTCATTTTCTTTATCGTTCTAATTAGGCTATTTGAAAATACAATATGTGAGGGTTAACAAATTTGTATAGATTCAAGTATTGAATTTATAAGTTAGATTATACCCACAAAGGGGAGGCTTCTATTGCACCAATTGTTAATTCTTCTTTGTATTCTTTTAATCAAAAAGGAGAAACTATAAATTAATCCTTTATATGAGATAGGTATTTCTAAATATATGATTGGGAACACCATAATGTTCAGACTTGTTAGGTTAGATAGTCAATTGGCAAGATGGTTGCTCCTATTAAACCAAATATTTGAGTCTTATTCTTATTAATTGAAAGACCAAACAAATCCTTAAAGGTTCTAATAGTTGTTGTTATAATCATAACAGAGTTTCGATCGACCTTTGAGAATAGTACAAGTCATTGACAAAGGACAAGCTATGGATTTTCAATTTTTTGCATTCATTGTGATATTTAAAGTTACTTTTTTTTAAACTTATAAGATGACCAACATATACAGTAAAAACTTCAATACATAGTATAAACAAGTACGGAGATAAGATCTCCTTATCTCATTTCGTTTACACCTTTAATAAGTTTTATCGGCTCACTATTCACCAAGATATTATAAAAGACAGGATTTATGCATTGCTCTATTCAATCAATGATTTTTTAGGAAAACCAAATGCTCCTATGGTGTTTAATATGAAGCTCTGATTGATGGAGATAAATGCTTTGAGAAAATCAAGCTTAATTATACAACTCTTGGAGGAGTGTTTTTTTGGTATAATTCTTGAAAATTTATTGAGCTAGAAGAATGTTGTTCTTAATTTTCCTTCCTTTGAAAAAAGCCTTATGAGATGGGTCGATATGAGCTTTCAAAAATAACCTTGTCTTAAAAGGCTAGAAGTTTTCTAATGATTTTATAAATTATGTTGTCGCATAAGATAGGATTGAAAACCCTCATAAATAGGATTAGGTGACTTACTCCTTTAGCTTTTTGCCTTTGTTAAAGAACTTAAGAACAAATTCAGTGACTATGTGTTTAGTGTGATTCCAAGTTTGTTTTTAAGGAAGTAAGCATTAAGACCATCAGAACCAAGTGCTTTATTTATTTTGTGATTAAAAAGAGCCTTCTTTACATATGTAGCATTAACGGGAAAAAGCAAGTTTTGGGCTTTAATGTCAATAATTTGCAATGTGACAAGGAATTTAAGCACCTGTATAAAAGAGTAGTTGTTAGAGACAGTGCTGAAGGTACCTATGAAATACTCGTATGTTTCTATCAATAATTCATCTAATGAGTGAACTAACTATTCATTTTCTTTCCAAAGAGATGTCATCTTATTGAAAATTTTCCTTGAGATAATTGATAAGAAGAAAACAATTCACTTCCAATGCTAAAATATCATTTTATGTAGTTATATTCTCTTCTTTTTGTTTATTTTCATCTGTAGGATCTTGAAAAATGGCGTGATGAGCTTGGGAAAACTTGGCTTGTGTTTCAAAAATAGCCTATTTTGTATTCCCATAACTCTTAAGATTAAATTTCCTAAGGTCCTATTTAATCTTGTGAAGTACTCCTATGTAAAAAAAAAAAGATTTGTCGTTCTGAAAAATTATAACTCAAATCTTTTGTGATAGTTTCCTCAAATCCCTCACCAGATACTAAGTAGTTATTGAATTGGAGGAGGATTTTTCTTTATAGCTCTAATAACATATCATATATTTTAATGAGGGAGTGATCAAACAATAAAGGGCAATTGAACAAGGCCTCTCTTTCTAGGAATATGATAATTTGATGGTTATTAATAAGAGCTTTGTCACGTTTTTTCTTTAAAAAATATCTTCCTTGTTGCTTATTGCTCGAAGTGAACAACCACCTTCTATCTTGAGATTAGTGTTGTTGAAGTCCCTAAATATTAACTAGATTTTTTTTCTTTAAGAAATATATCCCTTGTTGCTTGAGAAGTCCTTAATAAGACCTTTGAAAAGTTATATATACATTTCCTTCGATCAGCTTCAGATTGGTGAATAATGTTGTTAAAGTCCCTAAGTATTAACCTGAGAGTAGTATGAATCTCCTTCAGCTTGTCCTATAAGGATTTCCTTTGAAAAGAAAAATTGTAAGCATAGACAAAAGTGACCCGAATGATAATATTCTCTTATAAGAGACTTATTAACAAATGGATGAGTTGATGATCATTATTGATAGAGTGTAGGATCTCTATTATATATGTTAAGAGCCAAAAGCAATTACTATTTTATTGTTGTAGTATGCTTCTTTATAAAATATAGCTTCTTGCAACTGTCCACTTTTATATTATTTTTCGAAAGTCCAATTAAAAGCGGTTTGATGTCATGTAAGTAATCTCTCAAAATTAACTTGCTACCTTTTGGGACTCTCATATTCTAAGGGAGAATTGACATCAGGATAGAATGAGAGTCATTTCCTTATTTTTCCTTATGGATTTTCTCTAGTAGCGGTTTTGAAATCAACAAATAAATCATTTGTATCTTGATGTTCATTCGAAGAGAAAATAGTATTCTCTAACGGAGCATTGCTCAACTAAACTAATGGTGGCAAGGAATCATCTTGCTTGTTCTAAACATTGTTGATCTTAATATGTGACCTTCTTGTTGTATTAATTCTAGGCTCTTTTTCTATCTTTTGTGTTGGCTCTAACTATATTCTCCATTGCTGTGTTTATAGTTTCTATGTTTTATATCATATTAAGCTCTCTTTATCATTTTTGTTATTCTTTCCTTTTGAGAAACGAAGTTCCAATAGCTTGTAATCTTCACTTATTCAAAACTTCTTATGTGTTGGTTGAGATAAGTCTGGTCTCCATTAATGACAGATTGTTTCCCAATCTTTAAATAACCTGTCATCTTCCCCAAGCCTTATTAGTGGATTCTAGTATAATAAGTTTTGTTAAATATCAACTATTATGCAAATTCTAACATAACTCACATATTTCATACCAACATTGGCTTCATCCACGCATACTAGTATCCTAATATAGCTTGCCAAGTGATTGAGACTTTTGGTAGTCTAATACTCTAATGACATATTGTGTACATTAATTCACAAAAGAACTTAATTTTGCTTCAATTTTTTCAAAATGAATGCTCAGTTTCTATTTTTCAGAAAAGAATGGATTGTTACTAAAATGTTAGACTATTTTTCAAGAAATTTTGAGCACTTGATTCAAAGCTAAATTTGAAGAGGAAAATTTAAATTGTTTTAAATCATATTTATTTATTCATTTTCAGCCTTTGTATATTGTATAAGCAAATGTATTAAATAAATAAAGCTGAAAAAATTTAATTTATTAAATATTAATAATAAAAAATTAAATTTATCATTTAAAATATAAATATTTAATGGTTAAATAAAATTTTTAAATAATAAAGTTTAAATAAAATCGTAAATCTATTAGTTATAAAATCTTTATTAAAATTAAATAAATTATTTTACTAATTTTTATAGAGTATTTATTATGAAAATAAAAGCTACATCAACTCTAGATAAAGTAGCTTTCTAATTTGAATTGGGCTGCATGTTCTTCTGATGACTAGTATGATCATTATTAAATTAAAAATTTAATCATCATCATTATCCAATAATATATATATATATATATATATAAAGAGAATAGTAATAGCAAAAAAGTGACACATGGCGATATAAGTATCCCAGTGCTCCCGTAAGGATCCTGGGTGTGTCCATATAAATATATATATACGGGAGCACTGGGATACTTTTATCGCCATGTATCACTTTTCTGCTATTACTATTCAAGAGAATTCCTTTCACCGGTTGCCCGAAGACTATGGCCTCGTTTGGTGAAGAGCTGATCAGCTCTTTTTTAGCTGGTCAGCTCTTCACAGTTGGTTGACTTTTAAAATAAGCTAAAAGTTGTGTTTGGTAAACAGCTGGTTGGGTTGGCTGATTCAACCCAACCAGCTAAAATTAATAAGCTGCTCCGAAGCAGCGTTTGAGGAGAATCAGCTACTTTCTTTTCTTATAATGCCCCATTTGCCCTTCTCATTACCGTCTCTGTCGTTCTCTCTAGAAGATCTCACCCTCCTCTTTTACACGTTTCTTTGTTTTCTCTGTGGGTTATTCTTTTCATCTCTGATTCTCGGTACAGCTCATTTACTCCACGGCGGTGGTGGTTGAGGCAGTAAACTAGAAGTAGAACAAAAACAAAAGCAAAGTAACTTTGAAAGGTGATTTTTTGGTGGTTGGTCGTCGATGCAAGAGAGAAGGAGAGACAACAAATCCTGGGAGACTTTGTTGATGTTTGTTTCAGTTAAAAATCGAAACTTTATTCAAATTCAAGGGTGATTTTGGGGTCAGTAGTTATTGGGGGTTGGTTTGATTGTTTAAAGCAAGGTTGACTTGATAGGTTTTGAGGATTTTGGATGTTGGAGCCTCGGACATCCACTGTTTTGCTGATTGTTTTTAGTACTCGAGGCTTTGTTTTGGTTTTTGACTCGTTTCATTTATCATTTTGTTTATATTTATCATTTTTAATATTATTTACTACTAAATAAAAATACTAATGGTTATTTAATTAAATAAATATTTTTTCCTAATTAATAATTTTAAGTTTAAAAAATAACTTTTTATTAAAATATGATCATCATTTAAAAATATTATTATTATCCATTCTTAATGAAATTTGTGATTAAATATATCAAGAGTTATAAATTTAATATTAAAATTTTGTGCAAATTAATACTGTATGAAAACAAAAATTTCTAACTATATAGTAATGATTAATGATGTTAATTAAAGTCATCATAATTTTTCAATTGAATTTTTAAATTGATTTTAGAATAAATTCATCAAGACTTATTATTATTATTATTATTATTATATTCTATGTTTTTTATTAGAGTTATAAAATTTAAATTTATAAGAATATTCAATGAAATACTAAGATATATAATATTCATACCTTTATAATTTGTTTAAAGTCATGTCCTCATAAGTCATTTTACACATAAACAGCTAATACTAAACAGCTAATTTTACCAAACATCAAATGACAAACAGCTAATGTAATCAGCTGGTCAAATCAGCTAATATGACCAGCTATCAGCTAACAGCTAATAGAATCAGCTAACAGCTAATGCAATTAGCTGATTGCCAAACAGGGCCTAGGTACAATTCGGAAGTAAAGAAGTTAAAGTGAGTCAAAAGTACAATATTCAAACCATTTTTTGGAGATTAATTTTCACTAGTCTTCATGGGGCAAGAAGAAGAAAATTAAAAGACAAGAAAGATGGAAACACAAAGAAGAAGTATCAATGTTGCAAATTGCTATGCATGTTGCTATGCAACTATGTGAATTTAATGGTCCATGAATAAAACAATTGGAGAAAGCAACCAACTGCTCAATAGATAGGAAGCATGCAAAGGCCAAAACGTAATGTAGAAGCAAGGAGCAGCTAGGAGCAAAACGCAGTGTAGCAGGTGGAAGCATGGAGAGAAAATGATGCAGCAGCAAACTGGAACATCTGTGTTAAACACAGAGATAGGGAGCCTTTTAAAGATAAAATGCAGTTGTACAATAGCAAATGGGGGAGTGTAGGTTTTTAAAGGAGATGTGAATAGTAGAGGGGGACCAACAAATAATTCATAAAAGCATAACAGTAGCGGTAGCTTGCGAGAGAAGGGAGGCGCTGCAAGTGAGGAGTCTTCAACTGGGGTTATTCAATGGGGGCTGAAGCATTTTTCCAAGAGAGACCCATAGAGGGGTAGCTTCCCGACGTCAATTCGGAGGTGACATCGATGTCGATGACATAATTAAGCATTCCTTTTCTTGTTTTTGTTGTTTCTTTCTCTCATTAGGAATTGATTATGTTATCTTGTGTTGATTGAATTGGGTATTATGAAAAGAAGATTTTAATGCATTCATTGAATTGATTATTTGCAAACTCATTGCTAGAATTTCGATATAATCGGTAATTGTTATGTTGAAATTCATGTGTAGCGACTAATGATTCGTAATCATTAGGCATCGTATAACCTAGGTTAAATAACGCATTGTATATGGTTATTTCCTTAATTAATCGGTTTTCCTAATTCCTAATGCTATTTTCTAATTAAATCTAGAGGTCGTATTCTAGGTTAGGTTTAATTAATGATCGTATCTTGATTAAATACTACCAAAGGAAAAACTCAGGTTAATTATTAACTTGCGATTAATAGTTGCTAGGAGATATTAGAGAACAACAAATCAATAAAATATGTTTAATTAGGGTGTAGGTCGAGATTGAACCAAAGAACCGAATCCCTATCGAATTCCCCACTTTTATCTTTTTTTACAAGTTTTCTTTACATTGCTTTTGTTAGTATTTTAGCTTTATTTTATTTTCTTATTTCTAAAACCAACCCACTAAACTAAACAACGATTAATTTTATTTCAACAACTTTACACACACTCTGCGTGGGATCGACCTAGACTCGCCATTACTATAGTAGTAGTCTAGTTTATTTTGACTAGTGATACGACGCGTTCTCAATTTTGGCACCGTTGTCGGGGAGTGCGATGTTTTAGTTTTAGTTTGTGATTTAATTGGTTTTTGTATACATTTGTTCGTAATTGGTTTCTTTTTAGTTATTTCATGATCCTTTCTTTATTCTGTTTCGTGTTTATGATTTATATTAGAAAAATCATGGATAGAAGTAATTTTTTTGAACTCTTATTCTTAATCATATAACCAAGGTTGGACTGATCAACCTAACTTTGGTTATAGATGGAATAACTATCAGAATTACTTCTATGATAGTTTGTAGGACACACAACAATTTATATGTGAACCCAAAGCTTCTTGTCATAACTCAGGTACGCCTCTAGATGACTATATCAAGACCTGTAATGCTGGCTATCTTCAATTTTAACAGGGTATACAGCAGTTTAAAAAGAGTATACAATAACTTCAACCGAATACCCTACAATTCCAACAGGGTAAAAGGCAATCTTGGTTTAGTTTCCAACATATGGAGAGCCAACAAAACTCAGGTACATCTCTGGAAGAATTGATGAATGTCATGATTGCTAACAATCTCTAATTTCAAAAGAGCTTATAACAACAGTTGCAATAGTTCCAGCAGGAAACGAGGCATATAACGTCTATAAACCAGAACATATTAAGCCAAATGGGTGAAATGGCAGCGACGATCGACTACCTATAATCACAAACAGAAGAGGAGCAACCATATCAACCCGAGGTATACGCAATGGAAATTAGTGAGAAAACCTTACAGAGTGACAAGGAGCTTGAAAATTTTGAGAGCAATACTAAAGGAATTGCATGTGAAGGAGAAGTTGAGGAGGAGCTCGAGGCAGAAAAAACTATATCTTTTAGCTCAAAGGTAAATATTGAGTTCGAAATTATTTTCAAAACTAACCCTTCACCTTTCCCTAGTAGGTTAGAAGAATAAAACGAAGAAGAAAAAGGAGAAGAGTCATTCGAATTATTTCAAAAGAGCGAGGACTCAGTAAAGATGAATAATCTGAAGATAGGGAAGACGCTGGAGGCGAACGATTATCAACAAAGGCTCTATCCAGAAGAACCTCACGTGAAGGAGCCGTATGTGACATCTGAAGATTACAATTTTGTCACGTGAGGAGGAAACATGGAGTCGAGCTAGCCACCCTAAACAAAAGCGCTTCTTGGGAGGTAATCTAAGGAAAGTAAATTTCTTTTCTTTACATTTCCGCATTACTTTTTTATGCATGTGTGTTTTTGAA
>JANKOD010000192.1:8758216-8790670 GCA_026284645.1 Erythroxylum acuminatum
TGCATGTTTATAATTTTACTTCCAAAATTAACCTTTAATTTCTCTCTCATCTTAATTACACAGATCACAAAACGGGGATCACGAGATAACTTTATGGAAATATTAATAAAGGTATATCTATAATTTCATTAGCTTTTTTAATAAGCGTGTATTTTTCTAAAACGACACTTATTATGAATCGGAGGGAGTAATTGAGCATTATTATTATTAGTATTATGACTTATAATAATTAATTTACACTTAGATATTATAAATTATTTTATTAATATATAACAGTAATAATTTTCATTTTTCTCTTCGTCTTGCTCTCATTGGTCGTGATGATACTTCTCTGAAATAAATGGTCCAGATGTAAAGGTTCACACGTGCAATCGTGTACGGCAACAGATCCAAAATGAAGCGTTATCGACTGCCACGTGTAATAAGTTGGTGATCTCATTCATACCTCATACCTGTCAACCTTGTCAGGTTGGCAATGAAAGCTGGAACAAATACCAGTTACGCGCCTTCACGCCGCGTGAAATTGTTTTTCTTAGCAGAGATATTAAGACGAGTCACGGAACCGGTGAGGTCGTGACTTTACAATGTTGTATTGACTCCAAAATTAATAATTAACACGATAGACTAAAAACAAATACAACAAGAGGAAAAATCATGTGTTTTTATGACTTTATAATATAAATTAATAGTAAAAAATTCAGCCAATTTTTAATAAAAGAATCTTAAATTATTTAACTTTTTGGTTCATTTTTTAAATTTTTAGCTCAATTTACTTTAATAAATTTTATTGTTAAAAATAAATTATTTTATTAATTAATTAGTCAATTTTTATAAATTAATAAGTTATTATAAATTAAAATAAATCAATTAATTTTATTTAATAATATTCTTTAATTAAACTTCAAAGTTTTGATGAATAAGAACAATCTCGTTTGATCATATTTCAAATGTTTTGCTTTAATTTAATTTTAAATCAATTTTATGATTATTTCGTACCGGTTAAACTTTTTAAGTCATATATATTTTGTCTTATTGATTATATTAATCATAAGTCATATAAAAAAAATTCTTTCTTGTTGGTAATTGTCTAATGACTACCTTGTAACACGTAATAGAAGCTTCAATCACATATCTTAGATCAAAAGTGAAAATAAAATAACGAAAAAATACAAAAATATTTGATTTTGGTTCTATAACTTTATGTGAGCTTTTCGAAAGCCGAAACTAGTACGAATTTACTAAGACCTTCACGAGATTTGTTCACAGCAATGCGTTAAAGCGTTTCTGTATTTTTCTGTATACGTGAATCTTTGAATGAGTAGGAGTATCTGTACGTTCACGATTTGCTACAACAACTGCACGAGACTTTAACCTTTTATATATAACATTTATATCAGACCTCTCCATCACAGACTCAATATTAGTCTGTTCTATACTGAATAGGGTCTATTTTTTCACTAAACTCCAATCTATTAATTCAGATACTTTACTAGGCTATTTTATTATTTTTATCTAAATTAAATACGATTAGCTTAACCGATAAATTATTAAGACTGTTAAAATGTAATTAATTGTTGTTCACCTTATAAGAAAATATCTAACATACCTATAGTATTCAAAAGTTTTATATGTTCGAGTTAATTCAAGACAATAAGTTGAATTTAGTGAACCACCAAAATAGATTAACAGAAAAGCTGTACAATTTTGATAAAGAAACTTGAATTAAGAAACTTTATTTGAACTTAATTTATTGTATTATTGTACTGTCAATTATTATGAATTCTTTATGGTCGACCTCTTCAACTTCAAACCATAGCCTATTGGCCTAGCTACAATAGAGACCATTTAAAACACTCTCGCAAAATAAATAGGGGTCCGGGGACCATTTATTCAAAGTTCCCAATGTATACGGACATTGAGCGTACGACAAAGGCCAATTTGGGCATTAAGAGACAACCCTAAATATCTCTAATCACTGAGGCCAACTGTATTACTATACAATATAAGCTTATAGTACAAAAATATCAAGATAAAGCGAATTCCGACCACTATTTCCGAAATGTCACAACCCTATTTGCCTAGCGAATTGCGGCGCGTGAAGTTCTCTGTTTTGTTGCCCATATTGCAATCATATTGTATAAGTTTAAAAGTTTGATCTTTATTCTTATTATACTGCAATTTCCTTGCCCTTTAAATACATAACTCCCCTCCCTCACATACAAACCAAATATTCATTCTCTCTGATTGCCCTATCTCTCTCTCTCTCTCTCTCTCTGTTTCTCTATGTATAAATTTTGAAAAGAAAAAAATTGTCACACAATATTAGACATGGAGATGGAAGCTAGTAGCCAAGAGGTGGCCAAGAAACTATGGCACATAGTACGTGCAGTAATGTTCATCATACGAAAGGGCGTATCAAAGAGCAGACTACTGGTTGATCTCCATATGTTGCTCAAACGAGGCAACAAGCTCGTCGAAAAAGCCATCGGCAACCTCATCACTTTCCACAACCATCACTCCTCCTCTTTCAGTTGCCGTTCTGACGACGCTCTGTCCTTTGTTTCACCTAGAGAATACGAGTTCAGTTGCAGCAACAGCCCTGCATTTTACTCTATTCATACACACCACAAACGCAAACATCCCCTCCACCATCGCTTTCCAAAGTCTTACAAAAACAACGACGTCCCCACCGTCGCTGCGGTGCAGAAGATGCTGGAGATGTTGAATAAGGAGGTGGTTGTGGAGGCATCGCCGCTGATCCTTCCTGGATTCGGAAAAAGCCCTATGGTCAGACAACTGAGGATCACAGACTCGCCTTTTCCGTTAAAGGACGAGGAAAACAATGGACAAGTGGACAAAGCAGCTGAGGAGTTCATCGAGAAGTTCTATAAGAATTTGAAGCTGCAAAAATCTACTTTACCATGATCTTTGGGGGCAGATGAATTCTGCTAACAATAATAGATGTCTCCGACACTCATTTGAACTTCCAATTTCAGCCTAAGCCATGGATGCGAATCGAAAGAGTTCAATGCAACCTCATCAAAACAAGTTGTTGCAGTGCACCTCTAGACAACTTTATGGATCGAGATTTAGCTATTTGTCACATCGGATTTATATAATCACAATATCTTAATCAAAAGGGTTACACATCTAATTTCATACGGTTTTCTATAGTTCGATATCTGACAATTTTTTACGCAGAAAATATCTAGCTCTTGCCGTAAGTTGAAGGAGCGTTGTGTTCGTATTGTACCTCTTCATGATGTCTCCCGTCAATAATCACCAATTTGGTTCTTAAATAAATTTTTTATTTCTCTGTCGCTTTGTATCAGAATGTTTTTCTTGTTTTTCCTTATGCTTATTGTCTTTATCCTTCTGTATTCATGTGTTTCTCTCTCTCTCTCTCTCTCTCTCTCTCTCTCTCTCTCTCTGTGTGTATATATATATATGTATGTATATCTCTTCTACTTTCTTGTCATAATGCCAATGGTTTTCAGTCCAATATCAACACTTGAAAAGATAATTTAAGAAGACAATTGAAACTGATATAACAAGAAGAAAGCAACTAGTAATGGGTATTCTGTCTTTTGAAGAAAGACTGTGCAGCTGCTACTTGCAAACAAGGAGCTAGGAAATTCTTATAGTGCGAGCATATATATTATTGACTTTCGAGTTAAGAGGCGCTCTTAGTTTTAGGGCCTTTGCCTCTACACTCCTTTCAGTGTAGGGGATGGATTTCGTGGCTATTGTTTTCCTCTAGTAGTTGAGAGGTCACCTGCCATGCACTAGCGGCAGAGAAGCAGTTACCAACTTTACTCTTATTTATCTTTGGTGTTATCGGTAAGTGAAGATGACCTTGCAGTTCCAGCAGTATTAAATGTTGGTAGCAATTCGCTTGGAATTACTGGGCCTATAGTAAGCTTGTTCCAAGTACTATATCCTAGCTAGGCCTAAACTCGTATTGACCCTATAGAAAAGCTCGTACTAATAACTGATATGAAAGTGCTAGTAAACGTCTTCATAATAATAGAAGCCCTGGTATATGTAGGTGTAATTTGTTTGTGTTTACATGGTAATTCAGAGATAATAAAAAGGCTCTTGTGCATGATCTTATATAGCAAAAATATCTTATAATTCCATCAAATTGATTGTTAGTATGAAAAGATTGTCAAGTGAAATTTCTGCCACTCAATTGTTAAACTGGATTTAGGGTGTTTGTTAGACTTAATATATAGTGCTAGCATCAATTCGTTGCTCAGGGAAAGCAAGGTGATTCGTTTATTTAACGTCGTCTACATGGATCATCCTTTTCCCCTTTGGGTCCCAGTTGATTAATGTCATTATTTTGACAGCTGAAAACCAAAATGTATCACCGGGTTGAAAGTAGGAGGTTAAATAAATGAAGGCGTTGGTAGAAGAACACTTCACCAATTCTGTACAGCACTTGGCATGAGATAATCACCAAGTTTGGGCCATGCAATTGCTTATTCTCTTTTTTTTTTTCACAAAAGGGTACTATTTATTTCGTCTTGGAAACACCTCTCTAAACGGAGGAATCAGGATCTGTATCACCGGTGTTTTGTGGGGGACTAGAGGTCGAAAAGAAGACATGCGTACATTTGTACAATATTATGTTACTTGCACATATGTTTCTCAGTATACTTCTGTATAAACCACGTTAAATTGAGCAATGTAAGTATGTAACCTTAACTAAAGGTTAAATTTTATGTTTGAATGCTAATATCTTTTCATTCGCACTTGATAATTATACCAAACGAGCATTTTCCACACATGTATGTGATGGCCTATGGACCTCACAACACAAAGCGAGGAGCGCTTTCTATATATTTGAACTTTATTTTGGTGCAATGTTCTTTATCAACTTAGCATGAATGTATAGGAGTCAGTGACCAATGAGCCTCAAAAGTATGGATTATTTAGGAATAAGTTCGGTTAATTTGGGGTATTAAAGATAATCTAATCGATATGTCCACCTTATATTTTTCCCCTGAAATCCATTTACATGTGCTTTTCCAACTTTTGGAGGAAATTACTACTATCACCATAATATTTCCAGATCTTGGAAAAATGGGAAGTCATATTTACCATAAGTGATCAGCAAGTCTATACTTTTGGAAAAAGAAAGAACACAAGATGGATAGAGAGAGAAAACAAAATTGATGTGTGAATGTGACAGTGCATGAAGACAAATCATTTTCTTGGAGTTCCTAATGTATTGTTATCGTATTGGTTTAAGGTAGTAAATTGTGAGATTTAATAAGATAACGACAGAAAGAAGAAAAATTCACTGGTAAGATTTGCGTCAGAAATTAAAACAGCGTAAGAAAAATGAAGTGAAGGACTTGACTGTAACAAAGAGTAGTTGAAAGATTGTGACGGGTGTGCTCCAGGACGGAAGTACCGTTTCTATCAAGCACTTAAAAGGAGGGGCCTCTTCTACGTACACTCTTTTAAGAACTGCGTGCCTCTTTGATCGAAGCTTAGCTATCAATCACTATTACTTGCAACTGTAATGTTTATTCCTACTAAGTTTATTTTTTCAAGCTTTTACCTACGATACGTTAATTCATCTTTATAAGGTTAATTCTTACTAGGTCAATCTATGCAAGGTTTCGTCCCTATTGAGTACATTCATACCTCTATTAGTGGGTGTCTTCTTTGCAAGATTCATTTTTTCACATATTAGATATGAGACCTAAAAATATCATATCATCCTTTGGGTGCTTTTCATCGTAGCTTTTAAAACTTGTCATTAGGGGAATGTATCATTTGTCCCTCCAACTTCCTTTTATTGTTCAATAAAAACGAGAGTTTGAAGCTTTTAATAAAGGCATGAGCTATTACCTGAACCTGGATGGATCATCTCTATACTGTCATTGAATCACAAGCTTGTTAGACTTAAGAAAGTATCAAATAATACAAACCGATTAATAGGAAGCAATTAATAAGTTTATACAATGTAAGGAATGCAGGTTAATGATGCCTAAACATTATGGTATTTTTACTTTCACCTTAAAGGCTTGTAGCTATACATATGATTGTGGAAAAATCTATCAGAACTGTAGCACCCCTTATATAAAACCTGCAACTACCCACATATATGACATCCAAAATTCTGTACATACATTAATGGCATTCGATGCTGTATATATACATATTACAAAATTTCATGTTAGGATATATTTTATATATATCTTATTTATTTTTGACATTTTAAATTAGACATATAAAAAAATTAAAATTGTTATATGGATTGATGAAGATGGGTGGAGATTGTATTTTAATAGAAATTCAAATCGTTAATGGGCTGTTGTGTTTTGGATATTAGAATATTGTAAATTTGCGTGCACGTGATGGACATCCTTTGGTTGAGTTCACGTAATACAAACATTGCCTACTTATTTGATTTAATAAAGAAGTCTACTACTACACGTAATTGAAGAAAACCTAGAGGTGAGTTTGCGGCAAAAAGATGCAGTGGGTGTATTGTTGATGTTGCGTTGGTCACGTGTGAAATAAGAATTTTGGCTGGCTGTGTATGGTTATTGGTGCTGCACTGTGTCTCACAATTGATATACGTGAAAAGTAGTGTGAGTATGTTAATTGAAAATAATTGTTTACGGCACATATTAATACAATTACTGAACAATGTGTGTGGTGTGGGTGCAGCAACTTGGTATATGTTGGTGAGCCAGTGGGTGTGACTTATATATCTTGATTTATTGAGAAGATAGTAATAAGCCTCAAATGTTGGTGAACTGTTGCTACATGTGCATCTTGGAAGCTAATTGAATAACGTCAGTTCTATTTCGGAAGAGCTTATTAATCTGGGAAGTTGTCTTTCCTATTGTTTTGAGTGAAAGTAGTTAGAAAAATCTTCTGACGAGGTTAACACTAGTCAGTCGTGTTATCGGGTGTGAACACGAGTCGGTCGTGTTATCGGGTGTAAAAATCTTTCACGGGAAGTGAGGTTGAGAAATAGTTACAAAGATTGAGTGGTGTTGCTCTAGGTCGATCTTGTGTAATTTTATTGAACTACTGTGAAAGTGATTAATCTGGGTGAGGATCCCACAGACGTAGGCAAAGTGTGCCGAATTACGTTACCAAATTTCTGGTGTTTTTATTATTTTGGTTTTGCTTGTTTTTATTTTGTTAGTGTCAACTGTCAAAGAAGTTTGTGGAAAGTTTGCAAAATAATTAACCCCTTTGGTTTTTCAATTGGTATCAAAGCGAAGTCACCAATTCAGAACTTGGTAGCAAGTAGGTGCAGATCCTAGTTTCGCTAATATGGCTACGAGAGAGGGTGCCTCAATCACCAAACCACCACTATTGGATGGATCTAACTATCCTGCATGGAAATCACGGATGAAATTCTTTATTTAAGCTCAAGGCATGAGAGCTTGGCATTCGGTGATACATGGGTGGACGCATCCAATTATCACTAATGATAAAGGAGAGACAGTTCAAAAGGATCCATCTAAATGGACAAGAGCAGCAGAAGAAAGCTCACTTGAAAATTCACAAGCAATGCATGCGATATTTAGTGCTGTTGATGATTGACACTTCTCGATGATTTCAACCTGTGAATCAGCAAAATAAACGTGGGATGCCTTGTAAACCATTCATGAATGGTCAAAATCCTTGATAGCATCCAAACTACAGATGTTAGCTGTGCGGTTTGAAGAGCTGAAGATGGATAAGAATGAGACTATTGGAGATTTTCATAGAAGATTGAGAGATATAGCCAATCAAGCTCATCAACTAGGGAAGAAATACTCCAACGTTAAATTAGTAAAGAAAACGCTGAGATCGCTACCTCCAAGGTTTATTTTGAAAGTTAAACTTCAAGACTATTTGACAACAAGATGAGATCTTTACTCTTGGTATAATTGGGAATGTGATCAAGAGATGTGTTTAGCCTTGGCAACGAAATGTCTTTATGCATACATGTTCTCATGTCTTCTGTTTATCCCTTCCCACGAGCCTTTTCTTGTTGAATTATCTCCTTCTCTACCCTCCTATTCCTTAAATGATCTTTCTGCTTTCACTAGGGAATGCTCCTCTTCCTTTAGGACAATATATCTTTATGCGTATACTTATACCTCTTCTAAAGTATATACCTTTAATTTCCATCTAGAGTGATCTTTATAAAGGTTGATGGTGGCATATGCCTTTTTTGAAAGGCAACAGCCACTATTGTTCAGCTCATATTTAGCACTTGTGTGACCTTTATGCCAAATCTTTGCATGTACTACTTGAGGTTTTCCCCTTGTATCTATGTGACATCAAAAATAGTTAAAGATTTTTCTAGCTTTACTCTTAATATTGGCAAAATGAGATTCAGATATAGATATGAGTTGCCCAAAACTTGAAATTGACCCTTTTGAAATGGTTTGATATCAATCTCTGGAAAGCTTTGCCCTTTAGAGTATTTGAGGATGCTTCATCTTCTGGTACCTAACAATATGATTTGTGAGGTACGTTATTCCATTGTATGCTTCTAAGTTAAGCAATCTGAATTTTGGGGGAGTTGGCTCCTTCACGATCATTGAGACTGTCGGGTTATCATGTGGCAGATAAGTTTTATCTTGCTATACGCCAAAGAGCACATTATTGTCCCTTAAGAAATTGCAGTTGTGAAATTATGTTTGGCAGCTATTTAGGCCTGACAGTGTAGTTGGGCCGTCCGTGATGTCAGCAATCCTTAAGGATGTGGTTGAATCGTTAATTGTTCTTAAAAAATCTGTCCATCAGCCCCTTAAGTTCTTACACACGGAAGAACACGCCCCTTAAGTTCTCACAATTCCTTTTATTCTTATGATAATGATGCTGAGCCGTTATTTCATGAGTTGCTGCGCTTATTTTGGAGGCATAAAGGAAGAGCAAGAGAAAAGAAGTAACCACATCACTTGGGTTGGGTAGCTTAAATTCGGAATGGCCCAACACATGAAGAAGGTCTTCAGCCCAGAGGGATGGGACCCACCATTCGGTAATATTGACGAATGTTACGCTGGTCTCGACGGCAGGGTAACATTAACCCCATTTCCTTCAAACTCACTCGTCTCATCTCAACTCAACTCAACTCAACTCAACGATCGCCATTTCTTTTCTTTCTTACCATGCTTTCGAGATTATTATCATTATTATTATATGAAGAATTGTCCGAAACCAAATTATTTTGGCATTGCATCGGAGATTTGGTGCTACTCCAAAAAATCTAATTTAGCTTTTATTAATCAATGGCTTCGTGGCTCAAAGCCGCTGAAGGTATGGATCTGATAATCATCTTCGTTTATCACTTTGCGGAAATCAATCTAGTAGAATTATCTTCACCTCTCTCTGTTTTGACCCAGTTTTCTTCATTGCTTGTCATTTAGTGTTCTTTTTTTTTCTTCTCATGGTTATAATTATCTGCTCGCATTATATGCTTATAGATTTTAGGATTAGCAACGGGAGTATTCTGGTTTGTGGGAGTAATCGAGTTAAAGCTGCCTTTTTCTATTGTTGATTTGACGGCTACAGAAGTTGAAAGAGACGAGAGCAAGCATTGCTTTCGTAACTTATGCCGTTGGCATCACATTGCTTTAGTGACAGAATAACCATTGCTGAAAATTTAGTTGGGGAAATTTTTTTAGCTTAATGTGAAATGAAATTTAATGTCCAAGTGTTCATCTCCATGGCCATTGAAAGGTATATGCGAGAAAGGACTTATTTATCATTATGAACCACTATTTCAAGCCAATTATTTGAAAGAAGTGCAGCTATCAGAAGTTTATTGACTAAAATGCACCGTAGTGTTCTTACTTAAGATTTAGTGTCATTCTCTCAGTCAATTCCATGAAGCTGATACTTTCATCAAATTTCTTCACGAAATGCCTCGTGCCATTGATTTATCTAACTACCTATGATTGGCAAGCATGTTGGAAGTTACTTAAATGTTGTTGATACATTACTTTTCTGTTACAGATTTGTTTGAAGTTGTAGACCGAAGGGCAAAGCTGGTTGTTGGTGACAAGCCAGAAGAGCATTCTGATATTCAGCCCCCAGGTGACTCATATTATCTTCTCAATTCAACTTTGATATATTCCGTTTTATGATGTAGCTTTCATATTTGAAAAAGCACGTGTAGATAGTCTTTGACTCTGCATTCACTGCTTTATCAGTTGATTGTCAGTTTATTATGAAGATAACATGTTGCACTACTTACAACTATGGTTCATTTAACCTTAGGCACAATTGGAATGATAGATTTACCAAGGACAAGAACCCATTGTGGAAAAGTAATTACTTATTTATGAACATATAAACAACCTTGATTTCGATTCATCCTACTAAATTCAGAAACCCATTGTGACAAGATCATTCAGTCTTTACTTCAAGCTGAATTTCGAGTGACTTGCTAAAGTTGTAGCCAGCTACTTTTCACATAGAAAGAAATGCCCACATGTGATCTGAGTGTAATATACCTGGAGAAAGAATGTATTAATTTGAAGATAAATTTTCAGAATGTTGTACCAGTTGCATATTGTTAATATCTCCTTTCTTGTGAAATTGAAGAATCTAATGGACAAGGATCTCAACGTAAGAGGAAAAAATCAAGGCCAAAGGTACTTGTACATACCTCTAATTCTGGATAATGCTTAGTTATGCTGATTCCAGCGACATATGTCTGTATTGGAAAGCATTATGATGATTTGGCTTATAATTGGACTGTTTTCAGGCTCAAAAGATGCTTTCTGAAAATGAGTCTCCTCAAAAGGGGATAAGTAGTTCACAAACATCAAAATCCAATGTGTCATCTGACAAAGATGGGACTATAATTTTTGTCGAAAATGATGAAACCCTTTCTAGCAAGTTGAATGACCAACCAAGCACTCAGCAACTACTTAATACTGATAATAGTCCTCCCACTATTTCATTATCTGAGAGTCCAGATAAGAAAGTTGTTCAAATTGATGCTGACAATCTTGAAGTGTCTGTCACTGTGACTGATGCTGACACTGCTTTGTCTACTACAAATGGCGAGCTTCTCAATGAGAAGGCTTCTGATGTTCCCATAGATCTTCATTCCTTGGGACAACCTGCCAAAGACCCAAAAGATGTTAAAGAAGATAACTCTGGTCAAGATATCAAGTTAAGAAATGCTGATGTTCCTTCAATTGTTGACCAAGCGGAATCTCAAATAGTAAACAAGGACTCTCCTGTCACAAGTGGAACTCCATTGAATGATGTCCATCATGAAGTTGAACCTCTTGGTGATCAAAAGAAGCATCCAGAGCATAAAGGTGATGCTTCTGTAAAATTGCAGGATCAACTTAATGAGGTAACTCTTCAAGACAAAAGATGGTACGGATATATTTTAAAAATATTTACCACAATTTACACTGTACTACTGAAACAGCTATCTGGTTCTTGTACCTTTTTCTTGTTAATTATTACCGATTGATACATTTAGTTGTATGTAGGCTCAAGTACTGCTTAAGACTGCAAATTCTACTGGTCAGTCAAAAGAGGCACGGTTGGCAAGGGTAAGTTTTAGTTAGCATGTTCGTTCATATGCAGTTCTATGCTGAAATGTGATTGTGATTTATATTTGTTACAACTTATTCGAACTGCTATTGTATTGAATGTAATCAACTTTCTTTCATGGTAGCATTCTCACTTTGACAAGATCTGGAAGGTACTTGGCACATGGTTCTGGCTTACGTTATTTTTGCATCAAATAGTTTGATCCCTGTTTTTTATTGATTTCTAGTCATTTTTTGTCCAATGCATTCTTTCATTTAAGTAATTTCGAAGTCTTAGAATTTCTCATGGAAAGGGTTTTGACTGGCAACAGGTCGAACACATTCACTGGGCTGTCAACCATTTGTATGTTTTCACTAGCAGCAGAATTGACTTTTGAAATGTCAACATGCAGGTTTGTACTGGACTCCAAGCCCGCGTTCAAGAATACAAATATGAAAATGCCCAACTGGAAGAACTTCTCGGTTCAGAGGTGAATGCAGAATCTATGTTCTGTCATTGATCTAATAACTTCACCTTTACATGTATATCATCTAGTATTGCTGCAGTTATATTGAGCATTTTGGATGATGCCTTAACAGAGAGAGCTCACTAAATCATATGAGGCTTGCATAAAGCAACTACAGCAAGATTTGTCTATATCCAAAAGTGAAGTAACACGAGTAGAGTCTAATATGACTGAGGCTTTGGCTGCTAAAAATGCAGAAATTGGAGCACTTGTTAGTTCTGTGGGGTCACTTAAGAAACAGGCTGCTTTATCTGAAGGGAATTTGGCTTCCTTGCAGGTTGCTGCTGCTTCTAATTTATAACTTGATGCATTCATATTTTCATATATTTGAATAGCCATGAAGGAATTGTCAAATATTTGAATAGTTAAGAAAGAGTCCCAGAAACTTAGGCAAAGGGCTTTGTCCAATGCCTTGTTTTTCAATGAAACAAATAACTTAATAACCTTGTGTAATCTGTTACTGTAATTATACCATCGTTTCTGGAATATTATCTGTAAGTCTCACTTTCTCACTTCTTGTATATTTTAAAAGAGATGATGGTAAATAATATCATGTGAGCACTTTTTTTTTCTTCATTTTCTTATGTACTATGGTGCAATTACTTGTTTTGTTTGTTGTCTTCTAAAGTATCTAACCTTCCTTTCTTTTATTTGAAACCATCACATTTCTGTAAAAAATATGTTGAGAAATCATTGCATTTCTATAAAAATTTAAGTGAATTTCACTGCATTTCTTCCCATGTAGTAACACTTCATTAATTTCAGGCAAATGTGGAGGCCATAATGAGAAATAGGGAGCTCACAGAGACAAGAATGATGCAGGTACAGCAGTTGATCTTCCTCACCACTAATGTTTCTTTTATATTCAATTGTTTTGACATATTCTTGCATACTACATTATCTTAGAAGTCTGATATATCATTTTAAGGCTGTACGAGAGGAGTTAGCCTCTGCTGAACGAAGAGCGGAAGAAGAACGTACAGCTCATAATGCCACCAAAATGGTTTGTGCATAATATATTCATGCTTGAGAAATTATTTAAATCCAGTTGAAACTTGCATTATAATCTTCAATTGTGAAATAGGCAGCGATGGAAAGGGAAGTGGAACTGGAACATAGAGCTGTTGAGGCATCTACAGCTCTTGCTAGAACCCAGGTAATTATAGAAATACCACGTGTCTTTATACTAAATCGTATATTGCCATTCAAGGTAGTTGATAATGGGAACAGTCACGACTTAGCTAACTGCTTTTCACCTTTAAGATACTAGAATAGTCAAATTATTCAAGCTTATCCAACTCCCACAGCATTGGAATTGTATGTAATAACATAATTGTAGTTGCACGTTTTAGCAGAAAATAATGTGCCTGCTTGAGTCCAAGATATTAATGTTATGTTGACTAGCCTAGTGCTTGCCAACTCCATGTTTACTTTACATTGAATGCTTCTATTTTACTATCTTATCAGAGAATTGCAGATGAGAGGACGCTTAAGGCAGCAGAGCTTGAGCAGAAGGTTGCACTTCTTGAGGTACCCAAAAAAAAAGGAAGACAAGCACAATTATCCTTGTTTTCCCTATCTTGATTTCCATCTAAGAAGTTCCAAACTTATTGCCATATGTCACCAGGTTGAATGTGCGTCACTAAATCAGGAGTTACAAGACATGGAAGCTCGTGTTCGCCGGGGACAAAAGAAGTGTACAGAAGAGGCAAATCAAGTGATTCAGGTACCATTGTGAAGGTCTAGAGTGTACTCTTTGAAACAGATGGTTCAATTCATTAGAAGGATTTTGAAGATCTTTTTTTATATTATACAAACAGTATGGGTTGAAAATTTTCCCATTTTACTACTTCATTATACAACTTGATGTTATTGAAGAATCTTTTTGCCATCATTCGTTTGGATGCTGATTTGCACATAAGAAGTATTGTAGTGGACCAATCTGATTGGATGAGCTTATTTTATATTGTTACGAGTGTGCTCTCCAAAGTAGGAAGCTCACTTGCTTTTTGTTACCCAAATTTTTTATCACACTATAAGCATATATAATTTTATTTAACTTTTCTCCATTTTAACTTGCATTACAATATATAACCATTGAATGTAGAGTGATGTAGTTGATAGGTATATTGTACTTTCTCAATTTATGGCTGCTTAATTGAAGAGGTCAGATGTTATCTTCTGATAGATCTACTGGTGGATCTAGAACCCAATACTAGTTTAGGTTGTAAATGTATTGAATTGTTTGTAGATGCATCAGAATGTTGTGCTATTGTCTTTATCTATCAGACAAAAAGGTAATATTGCAATTACATTAAAGATCATACATCTAATGTTGAAATTTAAAGATTAGGGTCTGCTTGAAATTGAATAACAGTTTGAGGGATGTTCATAATTTCGTAAGAATTTAATACTAATTTATTCTCATTATTCATAATATCTTTTTATGGACAGGATTTATAATATTGACTTCAACATACAATTTTAATAATTTTTCTACCCATTTAATACGTTTGAACTTTCCTGTAAGGTCTTGAATAAGGCATCATGATTTCCGGCCCTTCATTATTAGTTAATTTTCCATGTTTTGGGATGGATAGAATGTGGATTCACATCTACTCGATAATGATGGTTAAAACTTTTCTGAATACTTCTACAGAGGGTTTCCCTCAGAGAACTGTATATCATGCAGATGCCAATTTTTTCCAGTTATATTATATGAGCCACTTTTAGTTGTTCCTTTTTCTTGGGTCAAAATAGAATTTTTATTTTTTTTAAGTTTTACTCCAATTGGGACTTGGAAACAGTATAGCCATTGTTTAGAAATAGCAGCTGATCATTGGCTTTGTAACTCCCACTATTATTAAGGGTTGGGCTACAATCAACGACAACAACATCTCAGTAGAAATCCGGCTGAGACGTGGGGTCTGGGGAAGTCCAGTACTATGCAGCCTTATCCGTAACTAGTAGTGAGGCTATTTCTGATAGACTTATAGAAAAAAAAGGGTTTTGAGAACTCTTTAAAGGAAATAAAAACCGAAAAATATAAACTAATAATTATATTAAAAAAATATTTATAGATTAAAATAAGAATTACGAAATTCAAAATAAAAAATCCATAGAAGGGTTGGGCTACAATCATCCATGTCAATTATTTTCTTATACTTCAAGTGACAATTGTGCTTCTGTCCTCTTAAGATTGAAACAGTGATAATGGTCCTACTGCATCATTATCTACTGCATTTTTACCGTAGTTATGACTTCTTAGTTCTTCAGGTACAGGCATGGCAGGAAGAAGTGGAACTTGCCCGCCAAGGTCAGAGAGATGCTGAAAACAAGCTTTCTACTGTGGAGGCAAGATTCTCTTGCTTTTATTTTTTTATTTTTTGTATTCTTATTTTCACTTCCAAATTCTGTAATTATTGTATATCGATGTTTGGAGGTGCTGATGAGGAGCCTCTCTAATAATGCTCACAAGATTTAGCATTGAGAATGGGTGGCTAGTTTTGTCTTTTTTATATTGAGTTCTCTCTTTGTCTGATGCAGGCTGAATTACAAAAGATGAGAGTTGAAACGGCTGCTATGAAGAGGGATGCTGAGCACTATTCACGGCAGGTAATATGATTATAAATTAACCAATCTTAAAGATGTGTATTATTTAACATGTTAACTAGTATTCATTATTTATATTTGACCTCAAGACAAAAATTATTAGTTAGTTACAGATACATTCCCATGCTTTATCTATTATATCAACTATCAGTCATAAGTTCATCGTCACCTTTCTTTGCTTGCACTAATTGCTAATTTATGTAACATTATACTCTCTTGTGGGCAGTATAGAATATCTCTGATGTAACTGCTACTTGAGCTCACCTTTTCTCTCAATCGTGTTATCCTTTTTAATTATATTTTTTGAAAGCTCCTGATGTTGGAATTTTACCATTGACCTCTCACAGGAACACATGGAACTAGAAAAACGCTACCGAGAGCTAACGGATCTATTGGTAATCTAAATAAAGTTATCTTGCAGTTTTGGAAACATGATTCTTGGTGGTTCCTGTGTGTGAATATTACCTAATGGTGCAGTACTACAAACAAACTCAGTTAGAAACCATGGCTAGTGAAAAAGCTGCAGCAGAGTTCCAGTTGGAAAAAGAACTAAAGCGTATTCAAGAAACACAGGTCTACAATTAGAGCTTATGGTGCTATTTAATAGTATAACCAATCTATGTTGATCTCATTCTGTTATATATTCAGATTCAGATACTCTACCATGGTCAATATGTTATTTCTATGAAATAGGTTGAAGCAGAAAGGAGTAGAGTTTTGCGTCGTCCATCCTCAACTTGGGAAGAAGATACTGAAATGAATGCGCTGGAGTAAGTCCTTTGTTTATAATATAACAGACACTCCTTTTGGTTCCTCTCATTTTGTGTTTCATTGAGCACTTTCATACTTTAGTTTGGGCATTGAAATTTGAAATATTAATTTAACTTGTCCTGGTCGACCAATCATCATTTTGTGAACTGAGGCGCAAGGAATTGAATTAACTGGAAATAAGATGCCACCTGGTTGTTGTATTGATAAAACTAGATTTCATACTTACAGAGTCGTGATTTCTTTATTGGATAATAGATGTTGAGCGAAGGAGCTTTTACTTCAAATATTTCTTTATTGGATAAAAAACAAAATATTTCTTTACCGGATAATGCAGCTTTTAGGTGTGGTTCATTGTTTGTACATATAGCTTGGTTCTTCATGATGCCATATGATTGCAGAGCACGTCTTAAGTTAAATATTTTATTTATGTTAAACCCATCCAAAGATGCAGTATCAGATTTTTTCCCACTGGACCTCGGCTTTTTCACCTTGTTGCAATTGCTTTTGGGTATGAAAGAGAATGATATGTACAACAGTGGGGCTAGACGTTAAATCTGGGGCTCTTGGGGAGAGGACTTTATTTACTTTAGGCTTTTATACTAAATACAGAGTGGACCCAAGGTGCCACAGCCTTGTGAGTCGCATTACAATGTTGCTGCAACAGCAGGTATTATATATCAATTTTATGTAGGATGAAAACTTCCAAACCAATTTAGTGGTGTGAGTTTGTGGATATGCTAAAAGATAAACTGAGATGAATATTCTTGGGAGTTTACACAGTAGGTGTGATTTTCAGAAACTGTAAAAAGCATGTGAATGAATTAAATGAAGAAATTAATGTGATGACAACCAAACAGTTGGAGGACCTAGTAGTTTTGTTAAGTGATTTGCAGTTGTAGCATTGGTAGATGTTTTCACCATCTCTAGTCCAGCTTTATTCCACAGTTTCAGTCCTTCTCAATCACTGATCCATCTGAAGATTATGCTGTTTCTTCTGTTATAGTCTTCATCCGATCAACTGAATGAGCATCATAATCAAAATTTGGAACTCCCACCCTTCAATTAATATAGACTTCAATGTATGAGCTCCTTTAAATGTATTTATATTTTGCATTACCTATACCTAGTTTAGGTGTCCATTATCTTTTCTTATGAACTAATAATTTCAGGCCTCTCCCCTTGTACCATCGTCATATGGAAGCAGCAAGCATACAGGTAATCCTCTGTACATACTTTAAACACAATATCTTATCAATTTTGACATTCTTTCTCTCACTGATTGTGCAGTTTCAAAAGGCAGCAAAAATATTGGATTCAGGGGCTGCCAGAGCCACAAGATTTTTGTGGCGTTATCCAACAGCTCGACTTATCCTGCTTTTCTATCTGGTAAACAGAATTCTTGTTTCAAAAAATGAATTGTCCTGTATAAGAATTGAAAATGCATTTTTACGATATATTGACTATGAGAAATCATTTGCAGGTTTTTGTACATCTTTTCTTGATGTATTTGTTGCATCGCCTTCAGGTGTGTGAATGCATGCTTCCACATTTACTTACGTGTGACTTTGTCTGTTTGAGTGTGTTCAGATACAAATTTTCCACATTACTACTGTAATAGTCTTCCACAAGAATGCTACTACAAAGAATGATTTTGGATCTTGGTCTATGATAGTCATTCTTTTATTGAAACCTTGTCTTTGCTATGTGTAGGAACAAGCAGACAATTTTGCTGCCAGAGAAGTTGCAGAATCTATGGGCCTTGCTACATCTACATTACCATGACTTGTTACCATTTAGTTGTTTTCATATATGCTAAGATGCGACGTCAAGTCTTCTTAATATTCTACAGGAGAAATGGCTTTTTAATCTGTCAATGATGTGAAACTAATGGATGAAACATGTCTTCTTCCATATATCGTCTCTCTATGTAATTACAACATGTGCTTAAGGGGCTGCAAGTCTGGCGAATCACTTAAGATGAAGCAGCAAACTCCAAAATACGAGGGCAAGCATCACCTTTATCTCTCTATTGGTTGCGTATAGTTATAAAACTTCTAGACATTGAAATGGTCGAGCTGAGCTGCCATATTGTTGTTCAGATTAACTGCACCGGAAATGATAACTATTCTTTAATTTGTGAGCCTGCACGGATTTGATTCTGGAAGAGCTCCTTAGTCTCCCCTTGGTTTGCCCTGGCTTGGTCTTGTAAATATGTGAACAATTTTCGTTCTAATCCAATACACAGGTGTTACATGTTACATCATTTGAACTGATTGACTGGAGAGTTTATTACACATTCACATTTTTATTTACCAAATTTGAATGCTTCTGTTTTTGCAATATAGAATATATGGGTTGCGACATATTTTGAGCAGTAACTTGGTTACAACTTACAAGGTTTGTTTATTGTTTGCAGTCACAGAACGAGGACTGCTGTTGCTTACGACTCTTTTTAGATTCATTCTACTAGCGGCCTTGTACAATCTAATGAGCCTGAGTACATAAATCCTGTTTGTCACGTAAAAGCGCGGGAAAGTGATGTCTTCCCTGAATAAACCTAAACTATAAGCAACACTTTTGGCCAAGGCAATAACAAACCTCACCGACCTTTCAGGAGAAATATTTTATTTTTTATGAAAGGAAATGGAAATGAAAGTGCATTGACAGCTTTCACAAACAAACATGTGCAAGTAAGTCTTTTGGTTATTTGCCATATTCCTATTACAATGTCATATACTATCCCAAAAAGAATGGGATGGGATGTTGAAACATGACTTTTGGTGCACATTTAGTTTGTTTAAAAATGTATATAGTTTATTTGAAGATGTTGAAAAACTAGCTGAATTGAGTGACAAGTTGAAGCCAATGTAGCTATTTAATGTACTTTTTTGAAATGTGATATATTATATAACATGGAGCTTTGATGTGTAACGCATGATATATATGGCCCTGCCTCATTATTCCCGAAACTAAATTAAAATTTTTCTCTACGTAGAAAATATAAAAAATAGAAACATGGGAATCTTTTTAAGTGTAGCACATGTTATATATGACACTAATTGGAGCTCGTCGGCATACTCGTGTAGTCCGTCTGGCAAGTGTTTTGTGGAATCTTTACAGATGTCATAAGTCTTTCTTTAAACCCATCCGGCTCGTGATAATAACAAAAAATAGTCTTTGGTTACGTAAAATAATGCAAATATTCGCAGGCGCTGCTTATCCTTGTATATAATTGTCAATTCAATGTAAAGAAAAGAGAAGGGAAGTGCATGATTTGAGTGAGAATGGACTCGTGTTTGTCCTACTTCACCCATCAATCTACATCGACTACATCGACTAATGGCAGTAAATGCCGTTCTTTTTCCTGCCAAGCTAATAGAAGTAAGTATATACTCGATACTTCCTTTGGTAGAAGATATTCCTATTAGCTTTTACCTCATCAATTTTGGCTGAGGTCTGGTCAAGTCAAGAGGTGGCGGGGGCGATGTGGTATTTTGATAAATGGCGACGACTTTGTCCACCACTTAAAAAGCCTGTCCCTGCCTTCTCTGGCATGAGCATGACTTCCATCTTATCTATACTTTCTTTTTCTTTGTCTTGTAATGAATCAAATGTTTAATCATGTAAAAGACAATCGGATATTTAATCTTTTAAAAGGGACGTGATTACAGAGGATTTGAGGGGCTTTTAAAAGTCCTAATAATTATACCAACAAAGTAGATCAAACTAAGAACCCCCTCAGTTGCAAGAAATTACGCAACTGCTACTGCTACCATTTCACACAGTTATATATGTACATGTTTAGTAGTCTCTGCTTCCTTCCATTGCAGACTTTGCTATTGCCTTGACCTCCAACAATAAGCTGTTTAAGATAACAAAGTGAGTGAAATTAGAGAAGATGGAGAGCACGATGAAGGACATGAGAGATGGGGCGTCGGTGCTGGACATGGACCCAAAATGCACTGTAGGCGGTGGCGTTGAGGACGTTTACGGTGAGGATAGCGCCACCGTAGACCAGCTTGTCACTCCCTGGACGATCTCCGTCGCGAGGTTGCTCTTTCTTTTTCTTTTTACTCATCCAATACTTCTTTACTCATTTTCACGCTCTCGTTGTTGGTCAAACCATTTATTGTTTGGCTCTAATTATTTATGACAGTGTATTTTCTGCTCCATCGGAGTTTTGTTTCTTGAGTTGTATAGTTACTGATCCATGATCTCTTGGTCTTGTCACCGATCCTTTTGGTTTTCTTCTTTTTGCTCCAAGAATTTTGATACCACTCAGTAGCTTCACTGAGTGCTTGCTGTTCGATTCTCAAGAACTGTTCCCAATAATCTAGTTATTTTTCTTAATTAATTCTTATGATACCATTTTTCGCTTCCGACAAGTCGTTTTGTTACTATTCTTGATTGCTTGGGTTCTTGGCGGGTATCAGTTGACATTTCGTTTTTGTTAGCAAGATATATTGAGAGAGTAAACCATCAAGACTCTGACAAAGTGATGTGGTTATCACGTTTGATTTAGTAAAAAAAGTGCGTCAGATTGGTTAAAGCTAAAGTGCAAATGAGTGAATAAAATGTCTATTTTTAGCCTTGTTTCATCTTAAATATTCGGATTCTACCTTATCCTCGCTAGCACGCTACTACACTATTCGAGTAAAATGATCTTAACGCACCTAAATATAAAAGAGAATCACTGATTTATTTGCGTTTTCATGGGATTGCAGCGGATACTCTATGTTGAGGGATCCACACCACAACAAAGGGCTTGCTTTCACCGAAAAAGAGAGGGATGCCCACTACCTACGTGGCCTTCTGCCTCCAGCATGTATTACTCAACAGCTCCAGGAAAAGAAGTTGATGAACAGTATCCGACAATATCAAGTTCCCCTTCAAAAGTATATGGCCATGATGGAACTTCAGGTACGTTGTTTACAACATGGTTTCAAGCTTTCTTTTACACTCGAGTCTTTTTTGTGTGTGGTTGGCTTGTTTGTTTAGCGCTCGTCAAGGATGCACGACGCCTTTAAACTCACTTAAAACTCTTGAAACTTGGAGTCCATTAAAAGTGGTTGATTATTATTGCCCTTATGTGCTGATTTTTCTCCTTTTTGTAATTTTGGTTTAACAGGAGAGGAATGAGAGGCTCTTCTACAAACTTCTTATAGACAATGTTGAGGAATTGCTTCCAGTTGTTTACACTCCAACAGTTGGTGAAGCTTGCCAGAAATATGGTAGCATCTTTAGGCGTCCCCAAGGTCTATACATTAGCCTAAAGGAAAAGTACGGATGTGATTGTTTATTGGGAATATGTGTATAGTATATTTATCAGTTAGTTGTATTGATGTATTGCCTCTGGAAATGATTGGTTGCATAGGGGGAAAATACTCGATGTGTTGAGAAACTGGCCAGAAAGAAATATCCAGGTTATCGTTGTCACTGATGGTGAGCGAATCTTGGGACTAGGAGATCTCGGATGTCAGGTAAATGTGAATGTGAATTGTAGATAATTGGAGGATATGAGCATATTGCATTGAAATGCACTGTGTGCAAAACAGAAACCTTCCCTTATAGGTAAAATGTATTGTACAAGTTCGGCAATGAAATATAATTAATATGCATATGCCAGCTTATACATGATGACGTTCTGAATGTTACAGGGGATGGGAATACCTGTTGGGAAATTGTCCCTTTACACAGCACTTGGAGGAGTTCGTCCTTCAGCAGTAAGCATTTTCAGAACATTAAAGATTCTTTTATTTTTCACTTTAATTTTCTTGAAGTGTTCAATTGCATGCACCGTCTATATTTATAACTTTGAAGTCCGTCATTGTGATGCTTTGCTATCCTTATCCACTAGCTAAAGTTTTTCTCACTGGCTATTCTAGTGTTTGCCAATCACCATTGATGTGGGTACAAACAATGAGCAATTGCTGAAGGACGAATTTTATATTGGACTCAAGCAAAGGAGGGCAACTGGCCAGGTTTAATAATCTTAACATTTACCTTGACTAAGAAGGTGTGTTTTACTTCAGATTTACATGATTTTTAATACAATCTGCAGGAGTACTCTGAACTTTTACACGAGTTCATGACAGCTGTGAAACAGAATTATGGGGAAAAAGTTCTTGTACAGGTACATTGACACGAGTTAAGTTATGCTGTTAACTTTATAAGATTTTTGGAACTGAAGTTCATATGATGTTGCCTTCTTCTTACTGAGTTCTGCAGTTTGAAGATTTTGCTAACCACAATGCTTTTGAGCTTCTTTCAAAGTACAGAACTACGCATCTTGTCTTTAATGACGATATACAGGTATGGAATAGCCAAGCCCATGTTGCGTAACTTTAAAGTCTTTTTTTTTTTGGACAGTATTTTTTTGACAATACTGTATATCGCTTGTTCCAGGGAACAGCATCTGTCGTTCTTGCAGGTGTTGTTGCAGCACTGAAGTTGCTTGGAGGTTCGCTGGCTGATCATACGTTCTTGTTCCTTGGTGCAGGGGAAGTAAGATTTCATTCATTTCCATCTCATAGTTGTCCATTTCCCACCTGATAAGGAAGTCATTTTGAAGAGACCACGTGTAATGAAGCATTTCATTTTCACCGAAAATATGCTTCAACGATTTTGCCTTTAGCTTAATAATAATTTTTTAAAGCTTCTTTTACCATTGGAATGTGTATCCTGTTGCTTCTAGCACTCATTGATTATACTTTATTTTGCAGGCTGGAACTGGCATAGCAGAGCTTATAGCTCTTGAAATGTCAAAACAGGTATATCTTTTTTTCATGTATGATAGATCTTAACTTCTAGACCAAATTCCATGGATTTCCCGTCGATGGGTTTACCGAACTGTTTTAAGCCGATGATCCATTTTAGGTCAAAGCTCCTTTGGAGGAGACCCGCAAGAAGATCTGGCTAGTGGATTCAAAGGTAATATTTGAATCTAAAACTTACTCAGCAGTTCTTTCTTCATTTGCAAATGACTCGTGATCTTTTTGGTAGGGCTTGATTGTAAGCTCTCGCAAGGAATCACTTCAACACTTCAAGAAGCCATGGGCTCACGAACACGAACCTGTTGGTGATCTCTTAAGTGCTGTCAAGGTGGGAAGAACTTATGCCTAACTTTCAATTGCTTGTTCAAGTTTCTTTTGTTCCTCATAGCATTTATTCACCTGCTCAGGCAATTAAACCAACCGTCTTGATTGGATCGTCTGGAGTGGGAAGGACATTTACAAAGGAAGTGATCGAGACTATGGCATCATTCAATGAGGTATTCCCTGTTTCTCTATCACTTTCTGATACATGTTTTCGCATTCACAGCATCTAGCATTTAGCTAACTGTTTTTGCATTAATGTCATGCAGAAACCTTTAATCATGGCTCTCTCCAACCCAACCTCACAATCTGAATGTACAGCTGAAGAAGCTTACACTTGGACTAAGGTAAAGTGAGATATTCTTTTAGCCATAACTAATTATTTTTCTTGATGAAGCAATTCTATTCAAAGGATGCCCTCTCTGAGATTTGTTTTGTCTGTTGGACAATTGGGTTAGTTGTTAACTTGTGTACTTTCTTTCTTTTCAATTGAAGGGCAAAGCAATTTTCGCCAGTGGAAGTCCCTTTGATCCTTTTGAGTATGAGGACAAAATTTTTGTTCCTGGCCAGGTAATAACGAATAAAGTGTTTCTTTTCCAGTTTGTATTTGACTTAACAATCATAGACTGATCTTTGCTCTCTCTCTTAAATTTAGGCCAACAATGCATACATTTTCCCTGGATTTGGCTTGGGATTGGTCATCTCTGGAGCAATCCGCGTCCATGATAGCATGCTTCTGGCAGCTTGTAAGTTCACATATCACTGTGAAGGATTTGACACAGCAGGATACTAGTTTCCGTAGCTACCTGTTAAATTGGTTACTCCGTGTCAATATGATGGAGCTTAAAAGACTAGGTCACAAGTTATAACCATTTCTATGTGATGGATTAGTTATACCATTCGATAAGATTTTCTTTTAAGTTAGGTTCATACAGAAAACTTAGCTTAATCGTTAATCTATTGAATCGATTTAATACTTGGGGTTTTCTGGAAGTGGAAGAGGAAGAGCACTAACCATGAATTGTATGTTCCCATGTAATAATATTCAATAGCGGAAGCTCTGGCCAGACAAGTTACGCAGGAGAACTATGATAAGGGGTTGATTTACCCACCTTTCTCCAACATCAGAAAAATTTCAGCTGAAATTGCTGCTAATGTAGCTGCTAAGGCGTACGAATTAGGTATGTGTATATATAGCTAGCTACTTCTGAAAGTTGGGGAACAAATTATACGTGCTGCTAATCTGTTGACCATGATTTTGTAGGCTTGGCCACACGCCTTCCTCGTCCAGAGAACCTTGTCAAGTATGCAGAAAGCTGCATGTACAGTCCTGTCTACAGAATGTATCGCTGAATGTTTTCTTATTTACCGCATATGCTTTTATATCAAATGTTGTGGGAGTTTTTCTTATACTCTGTTGTCCTTTGTTTTTACTACAAATAAAAATACGTATCATTGCGCTTGGAAGATAGTCTCCTCTCGTCACCTTGTCATTCATAAATCATTTAAGCGTGCAATATGCAGCGATTCACTGCCCCAACGTTGCGACAAAACAAACCATCCAATTTCACTTACAAATTACGAATGCAAATACTGTAACAAATCAGAAGCTGCGATTGAGAGTGAGAGGTAACAACTCTCTTGTTGAGATTCAGATCATCTGTATCTGTTATTCTTATTCTGTGTCTCCTGTTTTATGAGCATCCATTCGTTTAATTTTTGAGTAAGCACAGATTAATGAGAACACCAGCTGTTCCCCTCTTGTTGTAGTAACTAGTAAATGACATTAGTAACATTAATACGTTAATGCGGGATAAGGCTTGGCTTAAACGCTAAAGAGATAGTATTAAGATTCCAATGAACCAATAGATGTGCAATTAACAAATAAAATATATTGTGATTTGCTGATAACAACAATAAGATTAGCTTACTTTTATTTTTTTTTAGTAAAAACCAGGAGTTCCTTTTTTATAAATCAGATTTCAATAGACTATCAGAAGTTTTGTACATTTGAAGCTCAAGTACTTGCACCCTTTATTCCAAACCCAATTATTTATTTATTGGCTTATACAATGCAGGTTTTATTTGATGCAGCTCTCATAGTACTCTTTTTTTTTCCAGCAATAATCAAAACTGTCTACATTTTATAGACTGCAAATTTGCATCTTTATTGACGAATCAGATGAGTAAAAGTTTTGGGTTGAAGGACTCTGGAACTGCCTGTTGCTAAACTGAGAATTAATGATATCTATTGAGAAGAGATGCTGAGAGTACATGCCCAAGAACACCCACCTTTAGTGTATTCATCTTCCTCACGCAAGTCTTTGTGGCGATCAAATCAGGCAGGTATCAGTCAGTACGGCACTTTCTTTAGAACCTCAAGTTGGACTTCTTTTGTACACACTAAGGTCAGCATGAGTATCCTTATACCGCTGGCTCAAGTAAGTGCTACACTTGATTGGTGGGAACCTATGTAAACAAATAAAGGCCAAAAATTTAAGAGTAAGTGCAACAGAAGTTGCATATAAATGAATTTATTCTTCCATAATTCTGGTCAACCCAACATGGGGACATATGAATTATCTCCTGCAACCCGAGTGCAATATGATCAGACCAAAAAGCATGCAATAATATGATCACAGAGCCTTATTTTAGCATTTTGACCACAGCTGATAAACCTACTTAACTTGACCTACATATAAATTAATATATATATATACGTACACGAATATTACACCAACAGATGAATCTTCTAAAGACTGTAATTGTGTTACTTCTCAGCTCATAAATTGATACAAAGGTTGCCTACAGTCCAGAACTCATGATTGTATGTGGATTTTCAGTACTAGTTCCATGGCAGTTCCTTCTACTTACTTGGGAGGATTCTTCTCTGATTTGCAAGTTGGCAAGCATTCAACAAGACAATCATGGCTGGGTTCCACAAAATATGCGATCTGCAATCAGAAAAATGCAAATTAAATATGGTTAAGCGATATTCTTAAGCATGCTAAGCATAAGAGTTTGAGGCATCAGGTATGAAAAAGGATTACTGCTATGGAAATATTATGAATATCCTCATAGAACTGCAAATCCAAAAAAGTTATCAAAGAACTCTAAGCCTGAAAGGAGAAGGAAAACAAAATAGATGACCTACAGAGTATCGATCTTGATCATTCCCTAAAACTCTGTGCAGTGTTGACCTGTTTGATAAAACAGAACGAACTTTGAGGTTCATGATGAGTGAGGAGGATTATATCAAATATCAAATTATCAAACAACCGTATATCACCACTCAAATGAAAATTAAAGCAAATCAGCAAGAGGACTGTCAAAGAAGCACTACAGTTATAAATAAAACTGAATTTCATTGGCTGACCGTTGAAGGTCTCTTTCAATCCAACAATAAAATACCCAGATTGAATAAAAAAACTGCATTTAAGTTCAGATTAAGTAGAATGGAAGTTACTTGAATATACAGTTGCTCCAGCGCTCCAGCATGTCACCAAGATTAACTACAAATGCTCTGCTTAACATGAGCCGGAGAGACAACTATATTATAATCACTCAAATAATAAATGTCCTCTAAACTACATATGTTCAACAATTGTCTCTACATATACGATATTACAATGAAACAGTGTATGATTTATATTAGACAGTCTTATCAGCTGCTAAAAATAAAAGAATATACTAATGCTGGATAAACTAAAAGTGTTCCTTAATTTTCTTCCCCCCAAAAAAAAGCATTCCTTAATTTTCATGCTCACGAAATCAATCGTTTTGTTTCCTCTATTACAAGGGAAATCAGGATAGATGCTGATATCAGGGCTAACTGAAAAACAAGAATTTATGTTCCAACTGACTAGTTAGGTTTAATTATTCTAAATCCTGAAAAGATGGCCTTGATATCTGCAGTCACTAACCTGACAATGGGGAAGATATATAATTTATCAGGCCCGCATAAGTAATGCTGATGGATGAATTTTGCACTTTTAGTAATCATGGAATATAATGCATCACTTGCACATGCAAATCTAGAGCTAGGAGGATAAGTCAATTTCTAAACCAAGAGTAATTTCAATCCACTAGAGTCCTATACAGGCTCACCCTTTCACAGGTTGAATATACTCCCATACTTGAGGTTGGGCATCCTTATCCTTGCAGATCTGCAGGAACATCATAACAGTTGCACATGTAATGACGCTACAGGAGGAAAATAATGAAAAGAAAAAGGAACTAAACAAGCTAATTAGATACTTGGAGGCCAAAGACATCATCCGTGGCTAACAGAGTGATCAAGCCATAGTCAGAATGTGCTCCAGCTCCATAAATTCCCTTTGAAGGATCAGAAATCTGACCTAAAAGCCGTCTCCCCACAAAAATTTTTGGTTAGACAATAGCCCGAAATTTGTTAGGACGTTCTACAACCAAGAGTTGAAAATACAACCTCCATAGTGAAGCAACCGCATAACTGCTATTGGGTGGCCAAGCATAGCTGGCTTATCAAAGAAATCAGCTTCGAGGTCAAGTGCAAGTGCTATGATCCTAGCAACTGCTCTTGCTACTTCTCTGCATGTAGAAAACAACCAAAAGAGAATCTGAGGTTATGAAATAATAGCGCACATAGCATGCAATACAAAATTAGCAAGAATTTCAAAGCATCATAAAACTCCAAGAGTAAAGAAGTAAGCAGAAAGATATCAGAAAGCTTACAGTGCTTTTTGATGGAACTGTTCCATAGTTTCCCTCCAACCAGGTAAAATATCTAGAAAACAGCGTCAACCCAGAAGTAAAAACTACAGAAATAACGGAGAAAAAGTGAAGTATGTTGTAAGAACGTGCGTATACCACCTGAAGGCCAAACATTGGGTCCGTAAAAAGGCTTGTCAGCATCAGCATCACCTTCAGGAACTTCAACTCCAATATAATATCCCTCCTTGTAATCTCCTACTAACCATAAATTAGTCGCTATCTAAGGAAAAGCAGACATTTTAACAGAAAAAGAAGAGGAAAAGAGATGAACTTGAACCGTGGACTTGATTATCGGGATCAAGCAGCTCGTCTAAGACAGGGGTATATCCCCGATGCTTCTCGTTCCTTAAAACCTTCATTTTCTCAGTTAGTGGCAACCCGAAGAACTTCCTGCTTCCCGCGAAAACGTCGTCCATGAACTCCTGGCTTATCCCATGATTTACCACGTAAAAGAAGCCGCAATCCAAGCATGCCTGAACAATCCATCAACATTTCTTGGCATTAAATTTGAAGCGGCAACAGCAATCAATCCCACCTTAAAATTAAATAAATTACGTAAATAAGAATGGAAAAAGGAAACCTGCTTAAGCAGAGAAACCGATTGGTGAATGTCCGGGTTAGAGAGATCGATGCAATTCAGAACAGAGACTTTGATGGTCACATCCTCCGCATCGTTTTTGTTCTCCATAACTGTTCCTCAAGTTTTCCTTGTGCTCTCCAAATTCTAAGAGGTTATGTTATGTATTAAAATTAAAATTCCCCAGTCCCATCCCCACACACAAATTACAATATTTATGTCGGACACTTTGGCTGCGGAACCTCAACTGAATAGATCGGATGACAGAGATTGCACGTGTCCCTACTTTTTACTATTTTAGCATCTTTGTCCTTTTCTGACCCTTGTGGCTACCATTATGTTTTTTTTATACAGAGAATGAATAAGATTTATTAACACAAATACAAAGATACAATAACTATCCAAATAGTTAGCAACACAACTGATTAAGCAAGTCTATGCTAGAACAGCAACTATTAGTAACATTATGTTTTTCATCAGCAAATGATTCAAACCCTAGTTGCCAAAATTTGATTGGATGTCAAACGTGCCCTCATATGCAAGTTAAATGCTGCTACTCCTTTTAGTCAATTTCTTTAAGCTGAATTGATTTGATTTCTTTAACCAACTTAGTTTAGCGTTATCCATATCAAAAGTTCAAATTCTAAGATTGGTTTTTAGGAACTTTAGGCCTTTAGAACTCATTTTTTCAGTCAGTTTCTTTATATTATGTCTGTAGCTTAAAGTTTTAAATTTTATTTTTAATGTATTATCCTAGTTTGTTCGTTTTATATACCTCAATGGCTTTTGAAAATTCTAAGCATGTCTCTCATTCTATCTTGAAACCCATCACTATCATTTTTTTTATATAGTATTAACTATACTCTGTGGTTATAAGAGATATGTAGCCTTCTAAAAGGTCATCTTCTTTAAGATTATATAACTGGTAGAATTCCTTAACCCATTAGAACTGTTGATGAGGATGAAATCAAATATTTAGACTGGCCAAAGTAATAAAAACCATCAAATTTTGATATGGTTTTACAAAACTTTTCCCTATGAAATTAAGGGAGAATTCCACCATTTGATACTGCACATAAGGTAAAGGGCTTTCTAATAAAGCAAACACGCACAAAAGGGAGGGGGTAAATTGTGTGTAAAAATATTTTTGCAAGATACTTGATACTATCCGTCTAAACAAAATAAGTCTATAAATAAAAGGGTCCTATCAACTTTCGAGAAGATCTTGTTAATGTTGAAACCAAAAGGATCCTGCTAATTGAAAGGAGCCTATTAACGCTCAAAAAGAAAAGGAGTATGTTAATTGATAGGAGTTTGCTAACCCTCAAAAAGAAAGGAATTTATTAATCGATAGGAGCTTGTTAATGCTCAAAATGAAAGGAGTATGATAATCGATAGAAGCCTATTAATTATTTTAAAAACGAAAGGAACCTCTTGTGATTTAAAACAAAAGGAGCCTATTGAAAAAAACGAATGAGCCTCTTGCAAGTTGAAAACACAAACAATATAATGCGAAAATTTAAAAGTTAAGAGAGAGAGTGATACAATCAATTTATACTGGTTCAGCTTATAACGAAGCCTATGTTTAGTTCCTAAGTATTCAACTTGAGTATTTCGGTATAAACTCTAAGTAGTAAATTTTCACGAGCCTCTCTAAGCTCACAAGTACATATTTTTCAATGTTCTTCAATCTTTCACACTCATAATGTTTAACAAACCTCTACAAGCTCTCAACAAGAAATGTATAAAGGTTTAACAATATTTCTTAATAGAATAATTTCACTTTCTAAAGCACGAGGAGTTTGATATAGACGTGACTTTCAAGAATATTGATGCTACTAAATTATTTCGCAAGTCTTCTGTCTATCACAAATGCAATGGCTCTTCCTTAAGTAGACATTTTTTGAACTAGCCATTGCTTAATTTTTGATATCATCTCTGCTAAAATCTTCGATATTCAGACATTAAGATAAACATTCTGTCAAGGCTTCTAGAGCTAATTATTCGAATTGGGAAGATCCTTGCAGATGTCATAGAACCATTTCTAATTAGGTAAGTTCATAAAGAGGGTCCCTACAAGAAAGGAAGCAATTATCTTATTTTATTTCTTTTTAAGAATTATATCGTTGCTGATATAAGGAAGTAAATCCAATTTAAAATTTGAAATATTATAAAGTTATTATAAAAATCATTAACTATAAAGCTTTAGCTAACAATCTCCCACTTTTTCATGATAACAAACAATAATAGATATATTTTCAAAATTAAAAAATAATAAAGGATTTCGAAAGATAACTATAAACTTTATATGTTCTTATAGTTATAATTAGAAGGAGCCTGACTTCTAAAGAAAGGAGCTTATCGTTTGTATATCACAAATTTAAACTTCACAAGTTCAACAACATTTCAGCAACAGTTAGCAGAATATGTCATCAATAACAAATATATCATCAAGGCAATATTGAAAATGCTAGACCCTGTTTTCGAAGTCCAACATTCGGAATTATAAAAGCATGGAGGACTCATTTCTTATAACTTACTGAGCATAATTGGGGAACTTCCATTTAGAATTTTAGACCGGCTTCTTCAGAACATTTGTTCCCCATTATCTTACGTTTCTAATGACACCAAAAAAGCCCATTGTTCTCCATTGTCTTACGTTTCTCATTCTCATTTCCAATCAAAATGAATGTTCATACATAGCTTTAATTACATATCAACATGCCCATCATTAATATAGCACAAGATACAAAATACATGAGATGCTCAATGTTGATATGCTTATAAAGCTATCCAAAAGTCTAGTCACTAACTTAGTACAAAAGTGTCTAATGCCTTGGAATTTCCGATGCCTTGCAAGGTTCACGCTCGTCTTGTTTCGCACCTGAAGGGGAAAAGTGGGGTGAGCTACACGGCTCAGTGGCTAATACATTTATAGCCATCAGTAATGGATCACACAAACAAGCATAAATACACATGTATCAGTCAATTCAACTCATTCACAAATTCATCACACAATTAATAATTAACCGAAAGTTATCACATAAGCATATCATGAAATTTTCTATCAAGCATAACACTTTATTATGCATCATACTCAACAAAGTCATAATGAAATGCACAACAAATGGCTTAAGAGTTCTGAGAAACAAAATGGTTTACACTGTGAACAAAACGAGTCCGATTTCTCAGGATCTCGTGGTCTCAAGTGGGAAGCCAGGAAAAGGCTATAGGTCAATGTGCACGTTACTAACGAAACGGATTTCTCTCTTGCCCAATCACAACCAAATCTACGCTTAATTTAGTCAAACACAAATTTTTATTCTCATGCTTCTTTCATTTCATCAATTTCTCATATCTTCATACTTCTCATTCATTTCAAAGAAAACATGTCATATTTCATCATGCATTTTCAAATATTCACCACAATTCAACATTTACGAAAATTAAAGCAATCACACACACAAATAGGGCATTTGCCCATCACATAATAACCATAAACATATTACCCACCTAAATTGTTGAAAATCCAAGCTCAAGATTGCCCTTCCTCTCTCTCTTGAGTAAGGTTTTCTTGATTCCCTTCAATTAAA
>JANKOD010000192.1:8851320-8862266 GCA_026284645.1 Erythroxylum acuminatum
TCATAATAATAACTTATTAAAAATTAATAATAATAAGAATAACTTATTAAAAATTAATAATAATAATAATAAATAAATAAATAAATAAAATTAATAATAAGAAGAATAACTTTAACAACAACAACAACAACAACAACAACAAAATAATAATAATAATAAACCAAACATATTTTGGTTTTCAGTTTTTTATTAAAAATCTCAACCAAACAGATTTTTGTTTTCAGTTTTTATATTGCAAATCTCAACCAAACAGGTTTTCGTTTTTTTAGAGAAAAAAAAAACAGAAAATAAAAACAGGAAACATAAACCAAAAACAACAACTGAAAAATAAAAGTGGAACCCAACGGCCCCTAAGTTAATTACTTTTGATATTTTAATACTGAAGATAAAATTCCTGGAACAATTACAATGTCATGAAATTATGATGAGACCATAATTGTGATATTCAATTTACATTTATGTATTATTCCTAAATGTTCCTAGTTGCAGTTTCATCAAGATGAGATATTGTTGAAATAGTAAAGCTAGCACACATTATGTTTCTTTCTTATAAAAAAAAGTTATTGATCTCATAAATTAAAGTATGAAGATACTTAAACTAATGTGTGAGTGATTATTAGAGAATAAGTCACTGAACTGATCCGACTATGAGAATCTCAAATGGAATATTATTACTTATGTGTCTGTGGATTTTCTCATAATGATGGTTGTATAATTGATTCTTAGACTTAAAGATTACCAAGGTATTTTGTGTGAGAATTACTATGTTTTGATGCTACTTATAAACTGTCTTAGGATATTTCATTTAGCAGTACTTGGATGCAGTATGAACTATATAAAGATAGTTGAGTAAGTCAGCAAATGATTCATCACTTTAAAGTGATTAGAGAGAATAGTATATTGTTTTTTATTAGTAGTGATTTATGAAATTCTCTGACTAAAGTGAATTGACATTTGAAAAAATGATTTCAAATTTCAATTATAAATCATTTACTAATTAGTAGGAACGAACATGATTGGACCAAAAGAGTAGACAATATATCCATACTTTGTCCAATTAGAATATTGGATGACAAAAGGATTAAATTATACATCATAACTATGCATGGATAGGTTAAGTCAAACCACTTTAATGCTCCTGATATTTGGGTGTTCATGACATGTAGTTAGACGTCAATCTTGATCTATGATTATAAATTATTTAATTAGAGAATTAAAGATAAATTGAAAGAGGTTTTAATTTATCTGATCCTAATTGTGAATTAGAATTAGAATTTATAATCATTGTCAATATATTAGGAACCTAATGGGTCACACATCTAAGAACAATTTGTGAAAAAAAATCTATTTAATTAAGTTGAACTTAATTATGAAGTTTAAGAAACTTTAGGGAACAAATATGAGATATTTGATTTTTATTAAAATTAAATTAGTTCTAATTAGAATGTGATTTTAATTATAATTAAAAATTTAATTTTAATATAATTATAATTCCTAAGGATTTTTTTATTAATAGGAAGAACAAACAAAGAGGCTTGCACTTCTTGTTCTTCCTCTCAAAAGGTTGAGAAATTGCTTTTGTAGATACCGTTAGAGGCTGGATGATTAAAAAACTCGTGGTATGATTCATACTTTACAATTCGTGTTTTTATTCAACTTATACAATTATCGACATCTAATTGGAATCCGTAAAATTTTATTTTATGTTGCGTCCGTGATTCGATCAAGGTTAGATTCCAACAGTTTCACATAAGTAATGTTTAGATGTGTAAAACAAATGATTCTCAAGTTTTTCAAAAAATAGTAACAAGTTCGATTAATCAATTTCACATGTCTCTATCATATATTAAATTATTTTTAATAAATACATTAATTACAATTAATTTTTATTAGCTATTTATTAACATTATATTCCTTTTATATTTAGATAATTTTTATTTAGTTGACTCAAACTACACTAATATGTTTGATTTTTTTTGTCCTATCAACGTGAGAGGTATTGTTTACAAGATTATAAATAAAGAGGAACACCTCAAGATATACGAGAGTTATTTAAATACATCCATTCTTTGTTGAGAAAAGTCATTAGAAGATATTATGGGATCTAAAAGTAAATTTACTTATACATTCAAACATGCCTAATTATGATATAAAAAAGAAAAATTACATTATTATTACGTATTTTGTAAAATGCAATTTTATTAAAATGGTTGGACAAATAATAAGTGAAAAACTGAAGGGGGTTAAATAGTTCGCAAACTTTTCGCAAATTTCCTTGGCACCAATAAAATATAGAAACACACAAAACTGAAATAATGAAAACACCGACGTTTGGTAACGCAGTTCGGCACACCTTGCCTACATCTGCGGGGCCCTCACCCAGATTAAATTCTTTCACTATAGTTTACAAAAATTACACAAGATTGATCTACTCCGAAAGACCCAATCTATGTAACCGACCCACAGCCTGACTACCCCTGAAAGATCTTTACGCCCAATAACATGACCAACTCGTGTTAACCTCGTCAGAGAATTTTTCAAACTATTTCTACCCAAGAACAAAGACAAATAACACAAGACGGCAATAAGAACAGAACTAAAACTTTTCACCCAAAACGTCTAGTGACAGCACCAGCCTTCTTAATACTGCAACCATCAAATAACTTGACTAATCCAGCAACAACGTCGACTGCCCATCATGCTTGAACTGATTGCTGGTGATAAAAGAACACGTGGATATACTGCTACAAAAGCCTTAAGAAAACCAACACAATCAGAAGATAAAAACTACCAACAACACAGCAGCACCCTCACAAGCCATATATCACACGATTTTGTTCACACATAAAAGAACAACAATTTCAGCTGCCGCAAACAACAACACCACACGTGTGTACAGCCAAGAGTCACTTCAAACACACATGCTACTAGGTTTTTGATAGAGTCATCGTCAAACGTGGACACCCCTAGATCTTTTTCAACGATTACTCTACTAATCCATATCATATCCAAAAAGGAATTTTCCAAATCAAGAACCCAATTCCTACACAAAATCTCCATCATATAATGTCGAATTTAAGTCAAATCTTCAAGATATATGGTATATCCCATATCCAATAAAAATGCCAAAAATAAATATAAGATTTATTTAAAATAAATCCTAACAATAAGTTATTTGACAATTATACTATTAATGAAGGGCTTATCGCAAAAAACAAAAATGAGAATAATTTTTTTAAGTAGAGTATAATATCACTCCAATACAGCTTTGAAGTATGTCTCTAAAATGAGATAAAACTATTCGTGGAATGTCAAATGATCATATTAATGGAAACTCCAATTGATTGATATTTCGTGATGTTATTATTATACTTTAAAACCATTTTAATATGATATATATGTATATATAATTATTTAATTAGAATATGTTATTATATTTTTTTTTACACTAAACTCTTATCATATAAAATTTTTGTATAATATTAAAATCCATGCCTTTTAGTTTCAATATTATAATTAATCAAAACTATAATTTGAAATATTAAAAAATTAAATAATAATTTAATGTTGACATTTAGTGGTATAATAAAAATAAAAGTAAAAATATTGTCCTTAGTTTTATTAAAATAGACATCAAAATAAAATATAAAAAGTAAATATTATAAAAGTAGCAGCAAGATTAAACGGCATCTAAACTTGGAATTGATTAAGTTATTTGACTGACTTATAATCGTTAAGTTAATATAAATCTTACATATGTGAATGTGGCAAGTAAAAAGAAATTTAATTAGTTTTTTAATAATGTAATAGAATTAAAACTATTGAATTTAGAATAAATAACTAAATAAAATAAAAATTGGTACAGGCGCACAAACAAATAATATGATTTTCAGTGCAATAATATTATTAACTCATCGAGGCAGGTTGATCTCTCAAGTCAACACCAAAAGCCTATGCTCCATCGGGCCTATCCGAGAAATGTGGAGGCCAGACAAACGAATCAACCATACCGTAGGATGCGCGACACGTTCACAAGGAACATGTGGGCCCCGCATCAACACTTGTTAAAATCATTCACCCGAGGTGCCCTCCGATCTGAAAACACCCATCCATTGGAAAGTTTTCTGACACGTTGAGAGGGTCCATCACGGTTCAACACTTGAGTGGGTCTTATTATCATTTCGTTCATCACCCTCCATTCCAAATACGGTGCATGATGATGCGGCACTTCACAGCCGATGGATCATCCTCCTAAACTTGCCTCAGTCGTGACATCCTTTAAACGTGGCAAAAATCTACGACTGAAAGGTTGTTACTACTCGTATTCAAGAATCAAAATTATGCGGTGTTTCCTTCCTGCCACATCTCCCAACCTAATTGCTAGACCCCACATCTCCCAACCTGCCACGTACAGCTACAGCGACGCTCCGAAGTGTGTCTTCCGTCCACCTAACGTACTTATGCCTTCACTTTAATAAATTTCTCAGATGTGTGGGTCCCAATTTTCCATCAATTCAGGTAAAAAAATTTATTTGTGGGTTCAGCGCTTTATAGACAACACTGCAGAGTAGAGAATCATATCTACGCCCCCAATGATAGTTCACTGTACTCGGATCCATCGTAACGTCATCCAGCTTGGCACCACCGTATCGAAAAAGAACATATGGCAATTTTGTTACGAATAGACTTATAATAATAGTTTTTATAAAATTTTTTTAAAGTCAATTTACTGCTTAGCTATAATTTAAAAAGAATTTTTTTGAAAAAATTTCTTATGATAAACTATTTGATAACATAAAAAAATATTTTTAAATTTAAATAAAAATTACTTTTAATTTTAAGTATTTTTTAATAAAAATTATATATATATATTATTTAAAGTATATTAAACACTATATAAAGAATGATATATTAATTATTATATAATTTTAATCTATATGAAATATAAATAAAAATATATGTAACCAAATCTTTTATATGAATTATAACAAAAGAAAAAGTATATAAAAATTAAATATTAAAATATATAAAAAGTTAAATAATATAATATAATTCTTAAAATAAACGTAAAGATGAGTTTGTAGATATTATGTGTATTATGTGTAAAATATGAGGATAAAAAAATTAAAAAATAGACTTGTTAATTAATTTAAAAAATCTACTAAAAATACTTTTTTAATAAATTTCAAAATTAAACTTTCTTAAACGTTATATTTTAGCTGTAAAAAAATGCGTAAAAAGTATTTTTTTCATGTTACAGATTCATTTTTTTTTATTTTTGCGGCGAAAAAAAGTTTATTGACTCTCCGAAAGCTTTATCTAACGACCCAAATGTACCCTCACACGTGTCACCCTCTCATCGATATCTTCGGCCTGTTTTATCTCCACGCTCCCTACTTTCTCTTCCCTCCATCTCTTGCACACACACTGCATGGAACCTTCAGAAAACGAGCAACTCCAACGCATCGACTCACTCCCCAGCGCGGATCTAGCGTCAAGCAGTTCAAACGCATCATCAATATTCACAACAGAAGATTCTCGAAGCACCTCAAACTCCGGAGACATCTCCACCACGAGTGGGAGCTCCGGGGAGATTCCTACAGCAATTCTGGCGGAGGCGACCGTGCTGATAGTTCCGAAAGATGTGGACTTACCGACGGAGGAGGAGTTACCAGTGGCTGTTACTGTGAGACAGAAGTGTGTGGGTAGGAATAATAAAGGATTGAGTTGGGGAGTGAAATCGGTGATAGGGAGACGAAGAGAGATGGAGGATGCGGTTGCAGTTATCCCGGGGTTTATGTCCCGGAGTTGTGAAGACGTCGGTGGTTGTAAGGCACGTGGTTCCAGAATTTCCGTTGATGTCTCCCCCGTACATTTCTTTGGCGTCTACGATGGTCATGGCGGTTCTCAGGTACTGTACATTCTATATCACCAGAACAGCATGTAGTTCTCCAATATTTTAATGAATAAGGAAAATTAATTCAATTCAAGGAATAGTAATTATCTACAGAAAAGCGTTCTTGATCAGAATGCACAATCAACCCTTGGGAGCTATGAATCTATGATTATAATGTCTTCCCAGAAGACACGCGTCTAGGTTATAGTGGTACATATCCGTAAGATTTATGGCTCGTTTGTCTTTCTTAGCAGCGACACGTGTCCGTTTTTAATTATTATTTGCCAATCATTTCCAATTTATTAGAAATCATGCGAACCACCAGATCTAGCGCTACCTTCATCGTTGGAAGTTAAAAAGAAAAAGAGTGAGATACTTCATGGAGATAACAGTGGTGGCTATTTGATATTCATCAAAGACATTGTTTGTATAATTGTGTACATATTTGAGAGTATGTCTAACTCTATACTAGTATATATCTAAAAGTGTCTAGAAAAAAATTCCATTGTCCACCAAGAATTTCCAAAAACAAAGAGAATGGTGGGATTACACAGCCACGTGGTTGTTTCCAGCAGCGACGGTGGGTGGGTACTTGGTCTCTCTCATAACTCTTGGCCTGGGACTAACAATGATGTCCTCTCATCATTGTCGGAGTCACCTAACAGAGGATCTCTAAAAGTGGTCGTAGTCATGCCATCTGTTCATCCAATAGTTTACTCTTTCCTTTTATTAGGTGAACCATCTCTGTTCCTTTGGTTTTCTTGGTCATCTCCTCTAAGCTACCATTTACTAAACTGTCACCATTATTGACCCAACCTTTCTCCATTCTTAGGGTTCTTTTATATGCTTGTTGAACAAGATTGTGTGGACAATAGCATGTTTTGAGAGCTTATTGTTAATATCAGATTGTAAAATATTATAATTTTTCGTTGTATATGTGTTTAAATATCCCTTTGGTGGAGAGGGATGTGGTATGATTAGGAAGTAGTGAGAGACAAAGTAGTAGAAAATTACATTATGACGCTGACCAAAGAATTTCTGGATGGTAGTTGTTGAATAGTTTAGAAAGATAAGAAATGTGGCAAGTGGATACTCTTTCCTTTTCAGTGAAATGGAACCTTTAACAAACTTTGTAAGAGTGAAATGTTTGAATTAGGAATTAATACCAGTTGAATTTCACATGCATGGTCTAGTGTTTATACTTGTGAAGAATCCAATAATATTAGATGAACCTGTTGAAAATTGCTTCATTCATCTTGTTATTTAAATTGTATATACATACATCAATTCTTGTTTATATGGATATTTATGATTAAGCACTACAACAAATTTAATCTTTGGCTATGAAAAAAAATCATAGCTAAAGATATAAAAATTGTCGCTAATAATTATTGACGACGATTTTGTTTCATCGCTAAAATGTCACCAAGTTGAAAACTATTGACGATATTTCTGTTAATCGTTGCTAATTGTTTTTGGCTACATAAAAACAATTAGCAACGTTTTGAGAAATCATCGCGAATAGGTTTGACTATGCATATTTTTTATAGCTCAAAACTATTAGATATATTTCTAGGTTCGTAGCTAAAATTTTTTATTTACATTTTTTGAAACGTAGATAAACATATTTAGCTACATTTTTTGAAATGTAGTGAAAAATTTTTAGCTACGTTTTTAATGTAGCTAAATGTTTTTAATTACATTTTTAAAAATCTAGCCAAATATTTTTAACTATTTTTTATAAAAAATAGCCAAATTTTTTAGTTATGTTTTAAAAAAAATTATACCATTTTGGAACAAATTATTTGTTACATTTTAAATCCATATTATAGTACATAATGTATTGATATATTTTTATTGTTTATTTATTAAAAAGAAAAATTGTATAAAATAATTGATAATTTGAAACTTTGTATATAAACATAAAATATCATTAAATTTTTTCACATTCAAGATTTTAATTATAACTTTAACAATTTCTATATACAAAATAATACATACATAGACTAGTTTACAAATTATAAATGCTAAGATTACAAAACAATTACAACATGAAGAAGAACTTGTAATAATCTAAAATGCTTAGTCAAAATATAGTTAAAATATTGTGATTTTTGAAACAATATTGTATAATTAAAGCAAACATTACATAACTTTATCATTCACGACATAATCATTTAACCATTGCATCTTCATCAATTTTGTAATTTGAGAAAAAATATTAAATTTAAACTATAATATGAATGATAATTTTAAAAAAAAGTCTAAGAGATATAATTAAGATCATTCGCTTTCATCTTCATTACCATTATAATCTGGGCAATATTTTCTGAATAACTTATTATGTTTGGCTAACTTTTTCAAGTATGTTGTAATTCAATCTTAAATGTCTTGTTTGCTTCTTGAAGTTGTTGAATGAATGTTTTAACTGATAAGGTTTGCATATAAGGATGTATTTCTGGTGTCCTACTAGATAAAACTCTTTCATATTAACATCTTATTTATAGTGGAACTTCATTGGCTGCCAAGAGAGCATCTAACTCATGACAAGTTACTTGTATTCTTCTATTATTCGATGTTGTGGCTCAGTTGTTCGCCTTTGAGTTTGAAAATGCATGGAGTATTACTGAGAACGAACCATCGTTCAGAATACTGTCATTGTGGACAATTCTTAGGTGGCTGAATTTTGTAAGGAAAGAATGCACCAGGTTATAGCAGAACAGTGGGTTAATGAAACAGCTGATCATGGCTACGAATGGCAGAGAATGTGGAAAGCTGCTCTTTCTAGTGGGTTTGAACGGCTTGATAACGAGCTCTCCACAGATGCAGTTTCTCCAGAAATGGTTGGATCAACGGCAGTCGTTGTGATTCTATCAGGTTGCCAAATTATTGCTTCCAATTGTGGCGATTCAAGGGCAGTGCTTTGCCGGGGAGCTCAAACCATCCCTCTTACTATTGACCAAAAGGTCAAATTCAAATTCTCTTTATCAGTTCATACTCATCAATGATTATATATACACTCACACACACATACATATACCAATTTGTTTTTATTTCTGTATCTTTGCTTTAAATAACGAAGTTTTAGTAGTCTGATGATAACTCCCTCGTCAAAGAAATTAATAAATGCTAGGAGGATTCTTCTATAACCGTGCTTGAGATGGAAAAGAAGAAACTTAATCAGTAACGACATGTCCTGTTGACAGCGCATCCACACCACATTATTCGTAGTAACTAACCGTTTTCTGGTTTTTCTTTTACAGCCGGATAGACCCGACGAACTAATGAGAATTGAAGGAGAAGGAGGGAAAGTCATAAACTGGAATGGCGCTAGGGTGTTCGGTGTTCTTGCCATGTCCAGAGCCATAGGTTTTCCTCTATCTCTATTTCATATATTATTCTCAGATAATTAATTTTAAACTAGTTTTATATCGAATTAATCCAATTCTTTAAATTTTAAATCTGTTTTTTAAAAGATTAGTTTAATGTGTTTGGACCGATCTGCGTATCTTGTTAGCTGCGTATTTCATATCTTAATTTCCTTCGAGTACGGTACGGTGTCTTGAATTTCCAAAATGTTTAATTTTTTAAGAATTATGCGCTCGGTTTTGTGAGCAATCTCTGCTCCATTTCCGTGGGATGTTTCTTTAAGAATTGGAACAGTTCGCATGTAATTATTGTGGTGGGCGGCGTGTATGCGAATTTAGCCGACCAAGCAATGGTTTATATGTGGCTTAGTCTTAAATTCATTTTTTCGGAACCTTTGACTGGTTTAATTTATCACATTGTTCAAGTTACAATCCATGTACTGAGAAGAAATTTATAAAAATTATTTAGTAAAATAAAATTTTTAAAAAATTTAGTTCGAGAAAATTATTAAAATGTTAAATTTGAATGTTTCTTTCTTATTTAGTGATTTTAATAATATATGTAAAGAAGTATATATCATTTATCATGATTCGAAAGGGATTCTAAAAGCCAAGTAGTATAGAAATCGTTTGGATGATGTGTAATTAATTTCAGAAGCTTGCATTTGATCTATGATTCCGGTCATTGGACATCCTATCTCCTGTACATTTGATCGCAACTATTAACCATTGCTGAATTAATATTTTCCTTGTTTTTCTGGTTTAGGGGATCGTTACCTGAGACCATGGATAATTCCAGTGCCAGAAGTGACCTTCATGGCGAGGACGGAGGAAGATGAATGCTTAATTTTAGCAAGTGATGGCCTTTGGGATGTTATGTCAAAGGAAGAAGTTGGGGAGTTGGCTTGCCGCATATTGAGACGTTGGCGGAGATCATCAACAACCGATGATAAATTGCCAGCACAAGCTGTAGCTGATTACCTTACAGAAATAGCATATGGCAAAAACAGTTCTGATAACATTTCTATCATTGTGGTTGATCTGAAGTCCAGGAAGAAGCGAAAAAACTTGAAGCAGTGAGGAAAGTGTTGAATGCTTTATATCCATATATAACTTTCTACAAGACGAGAGACTTGAGATGTGACAGGCAGGAATGATACTGCTAGATATATGTGTTCTTTTCTAAGATGAGGGGATGGAACGGATCTCATGTGACTCAGTAGGTATACTCGCATTTATTTTAGCTCTTTATCTCTTATCACTTGGTGTGAAGTGTGCTGACTGCCATGCCTGCAAGCGACTGCTGCTTCATGCCTGCCAATTCTTTTGGTCGTTGCATGAAAGCTAGATGCTTCGATGAATCCTTACTTTTAATTGGTTTGGTCAAGAAAAAAACCATGTAGACATGTAGTTGCTCTACGAAGTTGTTGATTGATGATTGCCGCCACCTTTTTTCCGGAGCCAGATCCTCTGGTCCACTTTTTGTAGACCAACTCTATGCCATAAAAAGTGTGTCCACAAAAAGTGGACCGTCCATTATATAAATGGACCGTCCAATTTTTGTGGCACAGAGTTTTTTTTTTGAAAAAGGAAATTGAATAAATTAAGAAAGATTAAAGTACATGGCCAAAAAGAATACAAATCAGAAAAAATCTACTACAAAGGTGGAAGGAAGAAAAAGA
>JANKOD010000192.1:8875047-8902148 GCA_026284645.1 Erythroxylum acuminatum
ACATAATTTTATTAATAATTTGTTACTAAATATTATATAAGAGATTAAATAAATTTATTTAACTAAAAGTAATATATTTTTAAGTTTTATCTAAAATGTAATTATTATCAGTGATAAAAAATACAACTATATTAATATTAACAACTAAACAGGTTTTTGTTTGTATTTGAAAGAAAAACAGAAACAAAAAAACTGAAAACGAAAATCGGAAATCGGAAATCGAAATTTACAACAGAAAAACAGAAGTAGAACCAAACGGCCCCTTAACTTTTGTCATATGCAAATGCAGTAAAATGACAAAACTGTACTTAACAAACAAAATCCCAACCTTGAAATGACAAAAGAGAAACAGAAAGTTGTAGTCCTACTGGGCCATGCATACAGCCTTATTACAAATACGGAAGTTGTGTACTTGTCAAACTTACGGGTAAAATGGCTCTTCAAGTAGGTCAGGGAAATCCAAGAACATCTCTGTTTCCCTATCCAATATGGATTCAACAAACGAAGCATGAGAGGCCATGGTAGATGGAACTTGAAAACTATTGCTTGTGGCTGAAGGGTTGTTTCCTTTTGCTTCAGGACTGTTGTTTTTCTGACTATTCCCGCAGGGGACTTGAACTTGTGGACATAGATTCTGATAACAATCTTGCTCCAGGTTTAATGTATTCCTGGATGAGAACTCCTCTGGGATGTCTTGTCCTTGCTGATCAGCTTGGAAAAATGCATCTTCAAGAAGGAAGTCATGCCAACTAAAATTAAGTGGGGCTTTTTCTTGAGCAGCTGTAGAGCAAGTGGAGGAACAAGATGATGATGCCGATGATAATGAGCCTTGCTGAAGGAAAGGTTGCGAAAAACTCTCAAACTTGGAGCAACTTGAGGCTTCCGTCACCAATTTTATAGCTTGTAGCTGATCAAGAAGATCGAATGCATAATTCTTGTCAGGCTCATTGTTGAAATTGTTGCTCAAGAAACACTCTTGGATGGGTTCCATCTTGGGTGGTCTCATTGATGTCATCAAACGGTCGTTGATATTTGGAACTCGGTCTGGATTGGAGGCAGTAGCGTTCTTCACATCACGGTTGAGCAATCCGATTCGGTTTCCAGATTTTGGGAAGCAACTGATGTTTCCATAGTCCGCTAGAATTTGAGAGAAGGGCTTGTGAGTAACTGGGTCTATTCCCATGTCAGTGAGCTTCTTTCTTAGCTTGGTGTTCCAATAGTTCTTGACATCATTGTCTGTTCTTCCGGGCAGTTGCTGGGCTATGATAGACCACCTAGAAACACAACACATTACAGTAAAGAGGGATAGAGTCATTAATTTTTGAACTGATAAAGCTACAGTCTATTGGAACAGTTGGAATCACTTCATGCATCGTTGTCAGGTCAGTTTAAGGTTGTCAAAATTTTCTTATTGTCTTCGAGAGGATCTCAAGTTTGGAAGTGAAAGTTGTTTTTGTAACAGTAAGCTTAGGGAACCAAAACTAGCAGGACCTCTTCCCAAGTCAATGACTTACAGAAAAAGCATAATCTCCATGAGAGACCTAGGAAGCAGGTTAGAACGCAGCTTCAAAACAAAATTAAGTGAGATCGATGACTCTAAATCACAATGAATAAAAGCCTGTAACTGTGAATACAAAGTTTTCTTTGGAGTAGTATGATCACTTTACTAGCACGAATTTGCTGAAATATTCAGAAAATATTTTAACTCAAATCTAATTTAACTAGATTTATGACTAAATGGTGAAATTAGCTTAAATGCAACTTATCTCGAACTAGATTCGTGACTAAATAGTCAAATTAGCTTAAATGCAACTTATCTCAAGTTACAACCCACGCACCTGCTACCAATGGCTGCGTGAAGCTTAATTATCAATTCCTCTTCTTGGGGTGTGAAGCTGTCATGTTTGAGATCAGGCCTCAAGTAATTAGTCCACCTAAGCCTGCAACTTTTTCCACATCTCCTGAGTCCTGCAGAATATGCTCACATACAGTATACAAGTCACAGGAGATCCAAAATGGTTAGTATAATAGCTGCAAAAACCGTGAAACTTGAATCCAACTAAAATTATCATTTCATGACCCTAAATTACCTGCTTTCTTTGGTACAGCAGTCCAGTTTCCTGTCCCATGCTTGGAAACATAAGCGAGAATCTTTGCATCTTCCTCGACGGTCCAAGGACCCTTTCTCACATTGAGCTTGTCACAGCATGGAGTTCTTACCATTTTATCTGATAAGGAATAGAAGTATACAAGTTTGGAAGAAGATATATAAGGAAGGTGATGATGAGAGATGCAACTTCGAAGTTTCTTTAGCAAATGCTCTTTGAGAGATGGAGAGATGCAATACAAGAATGAGTTAAACGTATGACAAGTCTGGAGGTAAGAAAAGCATGAAGCTCTTGGAATTAACTATTTTGCATGATGTAAACCTCTTCTGGTGTAAACACACAGAGTGACCACTCTGTCTTTCTCTCTCTCTTTCTGGAGTCACCATACTTGTATGCTTGGCTCCAAGAGCATTGTGTCAGGTTCGAATCGGGTGAATTTTCTGGTTCAGTGTAGTGTTAATCTAAGTAAAAAAAACATAAAATGCTGATTGACAAAGAATAATTAGTTGCTTGTGTAAAAAGGAAATGACTTGTTATATAGTTTCTAATGATCACAAGTTTGACAAGAGCAACTATTTTAAAGTTAATATCCAACTAATCTGATGAAGAACCCACCAAATGAGCATGATATATGATTCCCGTCTTCAAACCTTTTCACTCTGAAATCCTGAAGATGATCAATACATCTTCTGTTTCTTCATATGAAAATAACATAGAAATCTCAAAGCTAATGAACTATAATTCTCGTTTTGGAACTGTTAAGACATTCTTGTAGTCCAATCATCTACTAATTGGGCCTGACAATTATTCAGTTATCATAAAATCAATCAAACAGTCGGAAAGAAAAGAAAAAAAAAACCTAAAACCCTTCGAATGAAAGATGAGAAATATGTGACTGATGATGTATAACATGATTTTTGGTCTTGAGAAAGAGAAACGAAGTTGAGAAAAAGAAGTTATATATTTGTGTACGTTTAAATTATTATATGATGAAATTATTTATACATAACTTTAGTTTCACATGCGCTTAATTATATGCTGCTGTTATGAAAGATATAACATAATAATATATTACTATTACATAAGATATATCCTTAATAATATGTTATTGTTCCTTCCTCAAACTCATAGTAGTAAGGAGATAGATATCTTGAGTTTGAAAACAAGTTCTTGAAATTATAAGCTGAATGAAATTTAATGAAAATATATACAATTTGAGACTATGATAAGGACAAACTGAATAGTGTCTTGAGTAATTAATATGGTGTTGCATAAGGTGATAATCAATTTCAATATATTTAGTACACTCATAGAAGACCTGAACATTTTAGGAGAATGTGATTATTACAAAGGAGAGAAGCTGCACAAGAGGAGGAATAACTCATATCTTGAACCAATATGGTTCAGGGAGTTTAGATATTGTGTTTGTAAGAACTTGATATTCTACTTTTGTGCTAGATTGAGGGATAAATGTTTGTTTCTTGTTGTGCTATAAATGAGGGGCTTATTGAGGAAGAAACAATAATTAGTAATGGAGCATTGATTAGTTAGATATTTAGCCTAGTCAACATCAAAGTATGCTTGTAACTCTAATAGAGATGAATGAACAAAAAGTAAAGTCTGTCAAAAAGAGTACCTCTGATATATTAAATGATATATCGGATAACAGAGAAGTGAGGGATATGAGGTGCTAACATGAATTGGTTGATAATGTGAATAGTATGGGCAATATTAGGATGGAAGATAGTGAGATACATGAGATTGTTAATTAATTAGCAGAGTATTGTTATTGAGGAGAGTTTCATCAATAGCAGAAAAATAAACATTAGATTTAAATGGAGCATTAGTAGTGTTAGAGTTAGTGTTACCAGAACAAGAGATAAGATCAGTAACATATTTTACTTAAGACATATAATACCCAAACTCATCAAATGAAACTTCAAAACCCAAAAAAATAGTAAAAGTTAGATAGAGAGGTGATTTATTTGATTGGTATATTGAGGAATAAGATGAGAAATAAGAAGTTTTGATGTTTGATTAGATGGATAAGGATCTTTTAGAGGAGGTAATGGATCCACAGTTGAAGGAGAATTGATAAGATCAGGTGTAATTTATATTGAACTGCTAGAACTCTTGGAAAGTGACCCAATAAGAGAAATATCAGGAAACAAGGATATGGTTGAATTGGAAAAGAAATGACGAGAAGTTTCATTATCTAAAAATTTTGAACAACCTCAAAACATCTTATATTTTTAGAAGCTTACATATCATGAGATACCAAGTCTTTAAGATAAAGGATCCCAATACCTATACCCTCAATGATGTAACTCATACCTTAAAAGAAGTATAATCATGCTCATGGTTCTAATTTGGTTTATTGTTATGGTTTAAGAATAATAAAGCAAGTACTACCAAAGACTAAAATTTTGGTAGTTAGGAGTATGATTATATAAGTGTTCATAAGGAGAGAGGTTACTTATGAGTAGAGTAGGGATATTGATATTATAGATAACAACAAGGATAACTTCTCCTGAAGATTTGTAGGAAAGAGAAGAGAGGAGAAGAGCTCAAATAGTATCAAGAATGTGTTATGTTTTCATTTAGCTCTACAATTCTATTGAGAAGTACCTGAACGAGATCTTTTAATAATATTTCCTTGCTATTTAAGAGATCTTTTAATAATATTGCCTTGCTATTTAAGAAAACATGTAAAAATCTATATTTATATCAATATTAATGCACAAAATTTTAATTACAAGAAAATTGAGTCTAAATTATGGTATTAAAGCAAGAATAGTTAGAAAATAATTCAGACCTATGGTGCATGAAATATATATATATATATATCAACTAAGATGACAAAGTATCATAAATAATATGAGTAGTAGGTCTCATATATCAAACTGAATTAAACCAAAGGGAGCTGAAGAGATAAAATAACTATTAATATAAAGTAAGTTATGACTTTTGAAAATTTAGCGTGACATATGATCAAATTTTTTAAACTTGACCTAACCTTAAGTACCACTAAAAATTAATGATCTAAGATTGGAAAGATGATCAAGTTAAGAGTTCCATAAACGAGATGTAATAGAACCAATAACAAGTTTGGATATAAGGTAGAGAAAGGTAAGTTCAAACGACATCTAATCTTATGCCCTGTCCCAAGGATCTCACACATATATGGATCTTGTATAGTATAATTACAAGGTTAATACTGATTTCATATGATTAACTAACAAAGATGAGATTTAAGGAGACACTAAGAACAAGAAAAGTATCAAGTGAAAAGAAAACATAGGCGTTTGAATACTGCCTACACGTTGAACATATAAAGTTGTCAATAATATGAACAATGTATGAATTAAAGTTAGTTTTTAAGGAATCAAATATGGAAGAGTTAGAAGCAAGGTTTGGATTTTTGTATCGTACCGGCTGGTAAATGGTACAAAAATTACTATTCCAGTACCGACCTTGTTTTTCAGTTAGTACCAGCCTGGTTTAGTGGGTACCGGCATGGTTTAATTGGTACCGGCCTGGTTTAGTTAGTATCGCCTTGTACCAAAAATTTTAAAAATTCAGGGGTATTTTTGAAAAAAAAAAGATTAAACCCTCTCTCTATCCCGCCCTCCCACCCGATGTTACCTACCACTGCTGCATCTTCTTCATTTTTTATCTTTCATTTTCTCTCTCACAAACTCACACTCTCACTCTCTCTTTTATTGAAAAAATCACACTCTCTCACTCACCCCTTCCCTCCCACACCACACCCGACATTCTCCTTCTTCTTCATCCTCTCATTAGTCTCTCTCTCACACTCTCACTCTCTCTCTTCTTCACCGTCGTCGCCAGTCGCCACCACTCCCTCTCCGGTCGTCCGGTGATCACCACCACATCCCCAGAAACAGCCCGACGCTACCCACCAGCCCACCGCCACCTTCCCGATGCCAGATTTGAAAACTAAAATAGATTTTTTTCTTTTTGCGTGTTTTTTTGCTCTTAAATTTGAAAAACAAATTCATTGTATTTGATTATTTGTGTATGTTTTATGATGGAAATTGTTGGAAATTATTGGTATGTTTGTGATGAAAATTGTTGGAAATTACTGGGATAAAAATTGTTGGAACTCATTGGAAATGAAAATTGTTTATGTATGTTGAAAAACAAATTCATTGTATTTGGTTATTTGTATATGTTTTGTGATGAAAATTGTTGAAATAAAAATTGTTGGAAACGAAAATTGTTTATGAATGCTTTTGTAATTGTTGAATTGAAATTGTTGGAAATGAATTTATGATGGTTGAAATTGTTGGTTGTTAGAAATAAAATTGTTAGTTGTTGGAAAGAAAATTGTTCGAAAGTTGGAAATGAGAATTGTTTATATACGTTTTGTGATGTTTGAAATTTTGAATTGAAATTGTTCAAAATTATTGGCAATGGAATTGTTGACATTTATTGGGAATGGAAAATGTTGGAAATGGAAATTGTTTATGTATGTTTTGTAATGGATGAATTGAAATTGTTGGAAAATGTTATAAATGAAAATTTTGGAAATTGTTGAAATTAAGAAATGAAAATTGTTAGAAATTGTTTATGTACATTTCATTATTTTTTTAATTGTGAATTTGTGATGGTTGAAATTGTTGGTTGTTGGAAATGAAATTGTTGGTTGTTAGAAATGAAATTGTTGGAAATTTGGAAATGGAAATTGTTTATACATGTTTTGTGATGTTTGAAACTTTGAATTGAAATTGTTCCAAATTGTTAAAAATGGAATTGTTGAAATTTATTGGGAATGGAAAATGTTGGAAATGGAAATTGTTTATGTATGTTTTGTAATGGTTGCATTGAAATTGTTGAAAAATGTTAGAAATGAAATTGTTGGAAATTGTTGAAATTAAGAAATGAAAATTTTTATAAATTGTTGAAAATGAAAATTGTTTATGTATATTTCATTATTTTGTTAATTGTTAATTTGTGATAGTTGAAATTGTTAGTTGAAATCATACCCTATAACTTGATCTTCTTCTTTGAAACTTTGAATTGAAATTGTTTAAAATTTTTGAAAATGAAAATTGTTTATGTATGTTTTGTGATTGTTGGAAGTAGAAATTGTTTATGTAGGTTTTATGTGATTATGTTTGTTGAATAACTAAATTGTTAGTTTTTGACTTATGGCGAATTGTGTTCGATGAAATTGAATTGTGTATGATGTATGAGTTATATTATATAAGATGGGCATATATATTGTGTAATGAAATTATGTTTTCTTTATTTTGATATATGCATTCATTTATTTTTACAGATAAATGGAAGGAAGTTCAAGTACTCCTAATCAATCCACTTCAGGAAGATACAATTATCTAGCTTGGGCTCATTTTGCATTGGTTCCCGGTATGAGGAACCATACTATTTGCTTGTTTTGTAACAAGCATTTGAAAGGTAGAGGAATAACCCGATTAAAGAAGCATTTAGCTGGGGTTAAAGCGGATGTGGAACCCTGTAAAAAAGCAAGCCATGATGTGAAGTGGCAGATGAAAGCTTTGCTTGAAGAATATCAGCATGAGACAGAAAGAAGGGAAAGGTTGAATTTTGAAATTGATAATGGAACTTCATTTACTAGTTTTCGTGATGATTGTGAAAATGTTAAAGGTAGTAGTGGTAGTGCTAGTGCTAGTGTTAGTGTTCCATCCCAGGCCCAGCAAGAGGATAATGTTACACTTGCACCTGATGCTAGGAAAAGAAGAAGGTAAGTGACTAGTTTTTTTACACCACGAACAACTCCTGGAGCCCAACCTTCAATTCATAGTGTAACGCGATCAAGAGACACAACTCATAATGTTGATATGTCTGTAGCTAGATGGTGGTATCATACAGGTTCATCATTCGATGCTTCCCAATCTTACTATTATCAGCCTATGATCGATGTAATAGCCTCTTATGGTCTAGGATACAAAGCTCCTTCGATTGATGACTTAAGAGGTAAACTTTTGAGTTGCTCATTTTCTAAAATTAAAAGTTATTTGGCTGAAAGAATAATGAATTGGGCTACTTTTAAGTGTTCAATCATGTGTGATGGTTAGACAAATAGGAGACAAGAGCCTATTATTAAGTTTTTGGTTTATTCTGCAAATGGTTTAATGTTTTTTAAGTCTATTGATGCATTTAGCCTTATTAGAAATACTTATACTTTATTTGAGATATTTGATGAAGTTGTGAATGAAGTGGAGCCAGAAAACATTGTTCAGTTCATTATTGACAATGATTTCGCTTATAAAGCAGCAGGAAGAAGGCTACAAAATAGGTATAATTCTTTTTTTGACTCCTTTGTGTTGCACATTGCGTTGACCTAATGCTAGAGAATATAGCGCAGATCCTAGGTATTTTTCTATTATTGATGAGACTATGTAGAAAGCTAAAAAGGTGACTAAGTTCATTAATAATTGTGCATGGGTTTTGAAATTAATGAGAAAGGAATTTACCAATAGTAGGAATTTGTTTCATCCTGGTGTGACAAGATTTGCAACAAATTTCTCATCACTTCAGTCTTTTGTTTCGATGAAGAAAGAGTTAATAAAAATGTTTACAAGTGATAAGTGGGTTACATCTTAGTATGCTAGGTCTAATGCTGGATTGGAGATTTCCAGCATTATACTAGAAGATAGAGAATTTTGGTCTCAATGTCAATTTGTTATCTGAGTTTGTGAGACTTTGGTGAGGGTGCTTCACTTGGCTGATAATGAAGAAAAACCAACAATAGGTTATTTTTTTAATGCCATGGAAAGAGCAAAGGAAGCAATCAAGGTCAATATGAAGCATAGGCCTTCTTTGTACACACCATATCTTGCAATCATCAATGAGAGATGGGAAAGACAACTTTCTTCTCCTTTGTTTGCGACTGGGGTATTTTTAAATTATAGTGTATATTTTAGACTAGATTTTACAAAGAAAACTGAAGTTAGTAGAGGAATGATATTCACTATTACAATAATTGTTGAAAATGAAATGATGCAAGATCTTTTAAGCTCACAAATAAAGCTTTTGTCTTCTGGAGATTTTAGATTGTCAATTGCTATTCGACAAAGAGCAAAACTTTCTCCAGGTATTAGCTGTTCTTTTTTCTCATTTGTTGAAAATTAATTATCACTTTATTTTGTTTGTAACGTTGCTTTTGTTATCTTACGATTTACAGTTTCTTGGTGGGTTCAATTTGAAAGTAGTGTTCTAGAATTGTAAGGGTTTGCGATTCAGATTTTAAGTCAATGTGTGAGTACAACGGGCTGTAAATGGAACTGGAGCACATTTGAATTCATCCATTCTAAGAAAAGGAATAGATTGGAGAACATGAGATTGAATGACTTAATATTCGTTCGTTACAATTTAAAGCTTCAGGAAAGGTATATTATTATCATTATTAATTTCGGTATAAGTTCTTATAATTTTCTAATAATTAAATTTTATTGTTTACTAGGAGTCTTAATAACACAAGTAGCTCAACAAATCCAATTTCTATTGATGTTATCAATATTTTAGTTGATTGGGTTTATGAGGAATCGGATTTGATAGATGCGAATGACTTGGAAGATAATATTGGTTGGAAAAGCATTGACATATCATTTGGTGCATTGAATTTGAATGATGATAATGATGAGGCTCCTCTCAAGGATGAGGATTTTGTACTAAATATAACTAGGGTTAGTGTAGTTATAGCGGATATCCTCCCGTAGACGATTAAATGAAGTTCTAGGTTTTTTTCCCTCTTCTTTTAATTTTACTTATATTTGATGTGTGTGTGTGTGTGTGTGTGTATATATATATATGTATATAATGTAATTGTAAATGTTTTTGTTATAGGTTTCACTTCTACTTGGTTGGTTTCTCATCACAAACTTTTGTGGTAAATTGTAATAGTTTGAAAGTTAAGAATATTTATTATTCTTTTTGTTAGATGTTTTGAACTTTTGATGTAATTATTATTTATTATATGATGAAATTGTAATATTTTAAATAATTTGTATTACTCTTAATTTTATATTTTTATGATGATAATTGTCTTTTTTGACATTAATTGCGACTATTATTTATATGTGAAATATTTAAAAATTATTATTATTTCATATTAATTGTGGTTATTATTTATTATTGTGATTTTGGAAATAGGGTTAAGGTAAACTTATAAAGTATATAACACAATTGTACAATATGAAAATGGACTATTTTGTAATTTCTAAAAAAATTCAGGGACTATTTCATAAATTTAAAAAAAATACCTAAAACGGTATCCTGTATTGACCAGTACTAGTACAGTACCATACCATAACTAAATCCAGTACCATGTCCGGTATGGTATTCGTAACATTGCTTATATGTACTGGAACTAAACTTGATAAGAATGAAGAAAGCAAGGCTACGAATGAGACAAAGTACAGAGGAACGATTAGGTCACTACTATAAGCTCAAAAGTAGATATTATACTTAGTGTATGTCTTTGCACACGCTTTCAATCAAATCCAAAAAGGATCTTCAAGCAGTAAAGAGGATCTTTCGCTATCTTCGTGGAACTATGGACTTTGGATTGTGGTATCTGAAAATCGATTCTTTTAATATAGTTAGCTTTTGGGATGTAGATTATGCAGATGATAAAGTTGATACGAAAATCACAAGTGTTCACTACCATTTTCTTAGAGGATTCCAATTTCTTGGTCTTGCAATAAACAAAATTGCACAGCGCTTTCAACAACTGAAGTGGAATATATAGCAGCTGTCAGCTATTGTGCTCAAATCTTATGGATGAAGCATCAACTCCAGGATTTTCTCTAAACTTTAATCATATTCCTATATTATGTGATAATACTAGTGCAATAAATCTTTCTAAAAATCTTGTGCATCATTTTAGGATTAAACATATAGAAATCAAGCATTATTTTCTTAGAGATCTTGTTTTAAAAGGAACCATTGATCTTTTACATGATAATACTGAAAATGAAGTAGCTGATATCTTCACTAAGCCACTTTCTGAAAAAGATTTTGTGTGTTAAGAAAAGAGCTTGGTATGTGCAGACTATCTGATATTATTTCTATATGAATTTTCTATGTTATTTCTCTTTGTAGACATTAGCATGCTCCTTTTAATTTTTTTCTTCAGTAGGCTCCTCTTAGTTTAATAGAGTATAATACACATGTCTTAAAAAGGCAGTTATTTAATAGTGTCGTTTCAACTTTTAAAATGTGCGTCCAGATCGACAGCTTACAAAATCAAATTTTTGACATGCAAGTTTTACTTTGAAATTTTTTTGAATCTCTTAAATAACTTTGTTGTTGTTTTTTACCAGGATTATTATAACATACTGGTGATGTCTTTTAACTATTTATTCTTTCCTTTCTATTTTTTGATAATGATAAAGGGGGAGAGTTAATGATATACTTGCATCTGTGATCTATTTTCAATGATTTATTTGCCTTAATGATTTTTTTATATGTGAAATATTTTGCTAACTATTGAAATATTGTTGAATTGAATCTGTGAAGTTTAAATATGTGATATAGGCTCCTTTCTTTAGACGTCTTAAAAAAGGCTCCTTCTAATCATAAAGGCTCCTTTTAATTATAATTGTGAGTAAGAGCATATAAAGTTTACAGATAACTTTTGAAATTCTTTATTATTATTTGAATTTTAAAAATATATCTATTATTATTTGTCATCATCAAAAAGGGGGAGATTGTCAGCTCAAGGTTTATAATTAACGATTTTGATGATAACTATATAATACTTTAAATTTTAAATTTGATTTATTTCATTGTATAGGCAACGATATAATCCTTAAAAGGAAATAAAATCATAAGATAATTGCTTCATTTCTTGCAGGAACCTTCTTTATAAACTTACCAAATTAGAAATAATTTCATAACATCTGGAAGGATCTTACTAATTCAAATAATTAGCTTTGGAAGTTTTGATAGAACTTTTATCTTAACATCAAAATATCGAAGATTTCAACAGAGATGATAGATTTGTTAGATACAAAGTTAACTCATAATAGAAATAAAGCAACGACTAGTTAGAGAAAATGTCTACTTAAGAAAGAGTCACTACATTTGTGAGACGCACAGACTTGTGAAATACTTCATCAACATCAATATTCTTAAAAGTTATATCACACTCCTTGTGCCTTAGAAAGTGAAAACACTTTATCGAGAGAGAGATTATTATTGTTTGAGAGCTTATATTGAGCTTACCTTATATTTATTTTTGAGAGCTTATAGAGGCTTGTTAAACACTTTAAGTGTGGAAAGTTAGAGAACCTTGAAATATATATACTTTTGAGTTGGAGAGACTCGTCAAATTTAATACTTGGATTCTTATAGAAAAATACTCAAGTTGAATACATAAGGACTGGACGTAGCCTTCATTATTGGCTGAACTAGTATAAATCATCGCATTATAAGTTTGTGTTTTCAAGAGGCTCCTTCGATTTTACAATAGGCTACTTCTATTTTTATATCGTAAGAGGTTCCTTTCATTTTTGAAATAATTAACAAGCTCCTTTCTTTTTGAGCATTAACAGTCTCCTATCGGTTAACAGGTTCCTTTCTTTTTAAGCGCTAGCAGGCTCCTATTGATTAACAGGCTCCTTTCCTTTTGAGCACTAGTAGGCTTCTTTCGATTGACAGGCTCCTTTCATTTTTAAACAAGTAATAGGATCCTTTCGTTTTCAACGTTAACATAATCTTTTTGAAAGTTGATAGGACCCTTGTATCTATAGACTTATTTTGTTTAGCAGGATATTATCAATTTGAAAGTACCTTGCAATTTTTTTACACACAATTCACCCCCTTTTGCACGTGTTTGCTTTATCATGTTAGATCATATGAATTGAGAAAGTGTATTCTCACTATAGCTCCTAGGCTTATGGAATATTTCACTTATAAGCCTCATTAGAGTTGCATTATGAGTTTCTAGCCTATATACCATCCTAGGTGTTTATTATACAAAAGATCGTTCATAAGAGATCAAACTTATGAAAAATGCAGTAAATACTTATATCATTCGTACATCTACTCATTAATGATTTTAAGAATAGTCCAAACAATAACATAAAACCAAGACCTCCTTTGCATTCACACTAAACCTAAGCCCAAATACTTATACTATTAAAGCAGAACATATGATACAAAATACTTGGACGACTTACTTGGACGAATGGATAACCTTAAAGTACAAAGAAGAGGGACGAAGTTGGACACTTATCAATGCTCTTCAACATAAAATAGGGCCTACGAAAACAACATTTCCGTATTTAATATAATACAATTGTTAAATAGTTTTGCATTCATATCTTTTACATACACCACTGTAATCCTAATTTCACCAATGATATAGGTGCTTTTACAATGATAGACATGACTACAAAGCCAAGATTAAGGTTCGATTTGTCTCTTCTTTTAATCATAACTTTAACAAAGTCATGGATATAAACTAGCCCAAAAACACAAAGCAAGGACTTAATGTATCCTATCTCTAGATATGACAAACTAAGGACTTAATGTATCCTATCTCTTCATATATTCTTATTTTATTATAGATGCAAACCTCTTTGTAGTTTTATTACATCATTTTTATACCACATATAACTTAGTTCTTTGGTGTTGTTTAGGGATTAACTGGGGTCTAAAGCAATGGGTATTAATTGAGAGTTTCCTGATCCACTGCATCAACAACCTCACATCTTAAGCACAATTACCCACTCCCTTAGAATTGTTGCATTTCTTGAAACATTCCTATGACATAGTTCGTAGTTGGTGTGCGGGAATTAGTTGGGATCTAAACTAGTGGGAATTTTTGGTGAGTTACCTCACTCCTCCAAGATAATAGCCTTAAATATTAGGCATAATTGGCTAAATCCCCTCAAGTAGTACGTTGCTCCTATACTGCCCTTATATAGTAAAATGCATAAAACATCCTTATTATTATGAACCAAAGACACTGACGACGTAACTAAGACGAGAAACACCTAAAAAGAAACACTTTAACACACTCCTAAGAGAACTTTCATCGAACACTTTATATGAATGATAAATTCATCTCAAACTAACTAAAAAAAATTGTGTCTTCTCTATTTCTTCAACAACATTAAGACATTGAAATTAAAATCCAACCATCGACAGTCGAAATAAATGCAAACAACTCAAAAAAAATAAAAAAAAATCATCCAACATCAAAGCATTTAACACCAACAATGCAAGCACAACGTTGTAACCTAAGAACAAAGATTCAATGACTTGCCTCGACTGACAATTCACTAGAGACAGTAGAAGTAGAAAATGGAAGATGGTGAACTCGCAAATGAAGAAGACAGAAGGACAACGAAAGGAGAAAAAATAAAGAACATATGTATGGGATAGGCCAAAGGAATTTGGGGGGTCAGGTTCTTTGGATTAAACAGAACTGAAAACGACGTTGTTCGTTTTAGCTTAAATATTTTCATGTTGCAATATTTGGTGACGATTTCACAATTTTTTTGCCAAATCTTAAACAATTGTCGAATATTTGGCTACCAATTTACAAAATCGTCACCAATACTAACATTTATATAGATTTTTATGTTTTGATAAAAAAATTTAATATATCATTTCTATAAATTAGTATAGAATTTATATATAATAAATACAACTTTGTGAGGCCACATAAAATTATGAAATCATATATATTAAAAGAGATTAATATAAAGTTTAAATGACTTTTTTGTTAACTAAATTTATTTTTACACTTACAATCATTATGAATAATATTAAATTTGATCTTTGAAATGACATTGTTGTTAACTAAATTTATTTTTAGATTTACAGTAGATTGTGAATAATATTAAATTTTATTTTTAAGAGTATGATATTAATATTAATATTAATTTCCATTTTTTACTACATTGTAGTTTATTTTTTAATTAAATTGCTATTATTATTTTATATATGGTAATTAATATATAGATAATAATTGTAACTAGTATAATGATTTATGAAATATTACATATATATAATTTTTCTCATATTTTTCTTATGTAATATATTTAACTCATAATTCTATTGTTAGATATAATTTATATATTATATATAATTATGTTAGCCAAAGGTGAAGCCAAATGGTAAGGATGCCATTTGGCGACGGGTTTTTGAAACCTCGCCAAATGGTATATTTCTTCCAACTTAATCGAAAATGATGTTGTTTAACTTAACAACAAACAACTTCATTTTCTAGCAGGTTATTAACACGAAAATGAAGTTGTCTTCCTTTTTATGTTAGCCGTTGTATTTCCTCTTAGTAATTCATCTAAGAAGTGTTGTCTCCTTTTTTGTGGTCATCACTGTCAAAGAAGCGTCGTGTCCTATGTTGGTAAGTATTGTTCTTCTTTTCTATTACCAAAAACCTTCCTTGTTGTACTCTATTTTTTTGCTGCATTTTGGAGTTTATGTGGGTTTTTTGTTCTATAAATGGTGTATGGGATCTTCTTTATGTTTGTGTTTGGAAGATGGTGAATTGTGTTTCTATGTTGGATGTGTATAGGTTGACGATTTTTTTCCACCTTCCATGCTTGTTTGAGGAAACCTTGCTAACTGTTTGATAAAAGGTCTGTTAGAGAATCAAGGCTACTTCTACAATAAATGTTTATGTACATATTTACCATATGATTGCTTTTACACTAAATTTGTACCACTTATAGTGTACACATGTATCCATCATAAGGACTTTATTTCAACGTGTTATGAGGCTGTGATTAGACATAACAATTAAAAGTCAAATGGTCAAAATTAGAAATATTAGCAAGGCATCAAAACATATATAGGTAACAAACGTGTAAGTTCAAATATTTCATTCAACTCACTTCATATGAAGAACAATTTGCATCATAATGAGTTTTCTTGTTGCCACCTTTCTTACTTTTTCTTTTTTTATACTTTTTTTATGAATACATATATCAATAAACCAAAATTCTTTGAACCATAACACAATAAGTAAGGATGTTTAAATAGAGAATTTGGATTGTAATATATTAAATAAAAGAATAAGGTTATGGATCAAAAGAGCCAAATAGGGATATAGAATTGGGGGGTCGATTTTTAAGTTAACACTTGTAAAGCAATGAAAGCTTTTTTTTTTAATTCTTATAGCCATTTGTATTCTTATATATGCATATATCGATTAGGTCTTCAAATATTCTAGGCAAGTTCTAAAGAAATATCCCAATATAACACAATACACTTCAAAGGAAATACATATTGATTTCAGTGTTTCAATCTTTTACAGCTCAAAATCATAAAATTCAATTGAAATCACTTCAACTTTGCATGATGTCTTATCATTTGATCATCAAACTTTATAAAAGTGCATAATGCATGCTAATTTAACCGTTCGACATGTTTCTACTCTTATTCTTAAAACATCAAATCTTTTAATATACATGCATTTCAATTTATTGAAAACATATTTTATGAAACCATATATATAATAGAGTAGCTCAAAACTAACCATTTAATTATTAAGATAAATTACAGCTAAATCACAATTATATAAATATTTACATTAGAGGATTCTGCAAGGGATGTTTATGTATATAAAAGCAATCATATTTCGGAGCTGCAAGAGATGTTTAAGCGTCCCCTAAACATAGTCCATACACATTAACATTCTCAACCTTATCATATGAAGTAGTTTCACTTGATATATTAAAATTAGCATTGATAGAGTGTTGGAACATTCAAATAAGAACTCTTCTATTGACTTTTCATAATAAAATTGTTATCATTAATTCATCGCAGAATGTCAACATGGTGACTAGTTTTTGACAGTGGAAATGAGCTTCGCTGAGAGGAATGTGGCAAAATTTTCCCTAATGAAGAGCAAATTGATGCAGAACAAATTTTCTCATCAAATACTAATCACCTCTTATCTTCCATGGGTGATCTTCTTCTTTAAGGTTTTTAGTATCATCCGAACTACCACTCTTTCTTTATTATTTATATCTCATTTTCTGTTAGAAAGCTATTATATGAACATTTGATTGTATATACTATATGTATATAGATGGAAATGGAGGAGGTGGTGATATCCTTATGTTTCCTACATGATTAGAAAAATCGGTTGTTTTGGAATGATGGTTACTTGCAAAAACTATGTTTGCTCATTGTGAGATGATGGAGTTTATCAGTCGGGCATGCATATGTTCAAATTTGGGTTCCTAATATCGTTTGATTTAGCTTTGATTGTTCTATATTGTTTGTTTATTATGTGAAATACAAGGTACGTGTGGCTCATCTAATACCGTCATCCATACTGCATCTGAGAAATCATTCACTGTATCTTCTGCAAATTTAGTTAAAGCAAAGAAGTTATTGAAAGAGGGTATCAATAAACCAGACCCTGAGGGAAAATCTTTAACTGTCTCAATTGATGGCTTGGAACGTGCAAAGAGCCTTCTTGAGAGTCCAAACGTTAGGAGCCCCTTTACCTTTTCTACATATATCATTATATTATATCACTTACCATATTTCAATATTTATATGTAATATTATTTTATTTTTAATAAATATTAATTATTAAAATTAGTAGTCAACTTAAATTTATGATATTTTGATCTTACTAATCCAAACATTAGGAACCCCTTTACCTTTTCTACATATATCATTATAGTATATCACTTACCATATTTCAATATTTATATGTATTATTATTTTATTTTTAATAAATATTAATGATTAAAAATAGTAGTCAACTTAAATTTATGATTTTTTGTTCTTACTAACATTAAAATTTTAGGTATGACTATCTGTTTATGTCCAAACAATAGTTACTTTTCAAATTTTAAATTACCTACCATGTGTTTTTCAATAATATGTTTAAAATTTTGAAAACATTTTACAGGTTTTAGATGCTCCATTATATTTTCCATGAAATTTTTATACGAATGGAGGTGTAGTACTATATACAATAAGCATCATTAAAGAATCATTTGTGTATAAATCCATAGATTTAGAATGCATTAGCTATTTAAACTAATTTATAAAGAAGGAAAATGAAAAATATGAAAAATCATATTAATGTCAATTATAATTAACCTTAGGATTATTAAGTGCACTTAGCATTAAAAAATTATTTGTTAAACATTATTATTTTTAAGAATACTATCATATACAAAAATTCATCAAAATTTCCCTAAGAAATACATAATATATAAAATATTTATCATCAACTTTTGGTGACAATTTCATAATTCGTCACCAAAGCAAAACTTTTTGCAACAATTTAGAGAATCATCGCCAAAGGCTCGTCATCTGGCGACGAAATTTTTAGGTCATTGCAAAATGTCGCTCCTTTTGCGACGATTCTCATTAATAGTCACAAAATATATTCTTTTAGCGACGATATGCAAAAACATCGCAAAAGGTTGGACTTATAGCGACGATTGGTAAATTATCGCCAAAGAAAAACGTAACCAAAAGTCCCTTATGTTGTAGTGAATAGTGAGACTTCAAATCTTTATAAGATCATTTGAAAATTAATGAAATAGGACAATATTTTAATGGATGTGTTCAAAAATTATCATATTGCCTTCTTTTCTATTAATATAAATTAAAGAATATTTGATAATTTAAAAATCACGTCATTTTATGATCTAATATTAATATAATTCAAGCTACTAAGACTTTTTTTATTAGATAATTTAGTATCATCATTAAGAGTGAATAATTTTATAACTAATATCTTATTTTAAATGAGTATAAGAATATCATAATTTAATACGTTTAAAATTTTGAATTACTAAGAATAGTAATTATTTTTAGTCCTTTAATTTAAAAAATATTTCATTTTATTATTTAGTACTCCTTTCTTATTTAATAAAATTTAAGTAAAAATAAGTGATAATCTTATTATATTTTTAACTACTAGTTGGTTACAAAGACAAAAAAAATTTCAGTATTAAAATATTTATGTGTAACTTCCCTTATAAATTTAAAAATTCAGTATAAATTATTTAAAGGTGACTTATATGAATCATATATGTCTAACATATCTCCTTTTATTGTAACATATCTCTCTGAAATATATTCTCACACTTAAATATTTAGTACACCATTTCTAATCCAATACTTTTTTTTCTTATGGCCCAATAGTGACATGATCTTAGCCTTAGAGATTAACCTCATTCTCAGTGTCACATTTCATCTGATTTATAGTAGATAGAGAGAACTAATATCAAGTGTGGATCTCTTCTTAGTCTTAGGCGTGGTGGCTTAGTAGATTAAAGAAGGCTCCTCTTTTTGTCTTTAGTTGAGCATAAGTTCCTCTCTCTACTATCTTTCCATCTTCAACGAAGGCAATGGAATGGAGTTTTTGTAACGTGTTAAGACGATGAGCTACCACAATTGTGGTTCTTCGAACCATAATCTTGTCTAAGGCTTCTTGTACGACTTGCTCTGATTGCACGTCAAGTGCACTCGTTGCCTCATCTAATAGCAGGATTACTGGATTCCGTAGTATAGCTCTTGCAATTGCTATTCTTTGCTTTTGTCCTCCAGACAACTGGACCCCCCTTTCACCGCATTCTGTTTCATACCCATCTTTCATTGACCTACATTCCAAATTTTCTCACTTAATTATTATTATTATTATTATAAGCATCATCATAAAAAATTCACAAATATAGACATCCTACTTACGAGATAAATTCATGAGCATTAGCAGCTCTGGCAGCTTCCACCACCTCAGTTTCACTAGCATCAAGCTTCCCAAATTCAATATTCTGACGGATGCTACCTGAATATATGACTGGTTCTTGGCTAACAAGGGCAGTGTACTTTCTGTACCTATGAACATCTAGTACCCTTATATCCACTCCATCTACTTTTAATGTCCCTTTCTCAACATCATAAAATCTCTGAATCAGTCCAATCACTGTTGATTTGCCACATCCGCTTTTTCCGACAAGACCAATGCTTGTTCCCTCATTTACCTCCAAGCAAAATTGGCGTAACACTAGCGTGTTTGGACGACTCGGGTATGCAAAATCAACCTTCTTCATCTCTATCCTTCCTTCAATTTTCTTTAGTTTAGTTTGATGTTCACTGTCTTCATACTACAAATAATTAAGACTTGTTGTTAATGATTATTCAAAGATAGATACAACATCCGGGTAATTGCTATAACTTACATTGTAAGACGCTGGAATTAAGGACTGGCGGTCAAGAATCTGGAATACAGATGTAATGGCAGCTGAACCTTTAGCTAAATCAGAAGTCATGCTTCCAGCCTCAGCTATGACCTTTCCAGTGCTCACTAAAATGAAAAATGTTTTAAACACATCTCCGGCTGATATCTCTCCTTTCTTCACTAGAACACCTCCATACCAAAAATCTAGAGCCCATGACATGAAAGTCAGACAATTTGCAGACCCCATACCGATTCCTGCTAGCCAAGCTTTTCTTCTTACCTCTTTTTTGGGTTCGTCTTGAGCATCATCAAAAAGTTGAAGTACTTTTTCCACACTCCCGAATGAAGTCACAATCTTGTGATTATAGACTGCTTCAGCTGCAATTTGAGTGCTTTGATTTTGTGCCTTGACAAATTTTGTTGAAAGGCTAGAAAGCAAAACCTTCCGTGTATAGAAACATAGGATTGTGAGTGGTTGAACTGCAATCATAAGAAGTGCTAGCTTCCAAGCCACTACTAATCCCATAATCATAGCAATCGTCACCCCAGACGTAGTTTGAACCAACAAGGAAACTCGGTCTGCAACAAGAGTTTTAGCCATGGAGGCTTCATTGCTCAATCTTGAACATAAAGCTCCGCTCGAATTATGTTCTTCATCAAACCAGGCAGCCTCGAATGTCAATATCTTCTCCAACATTCTCATCCTGATTCTCTTGGTTAATTTCTCACCCATATAAGCAAAATTGTAGTGTTGAACCACATTCAAAACCATTGAAATCAAGGATAGTGAGCAAAAGACTAAAGAGTAAGTTTGTATTCGAGCGAGCATCTCATCATGGCTTGGCGCAAAGAAAGCTGCAATCATACCACCAATGGTTAATGCATAGATAGGTTGAACGGCACCAGATGCTACAGCTGAGAGACTTCCTATCAGGGCTTGCTTCCATTCTGGTGCATTTAAAGACAGGAGCTGATAGAAAGAAGGAGCAGGGTGAGATTTGGGCTTTGGACTAGCAACTGCTAATGGTGAAGGACAAATTCCTGGACTTGATCTTCCTGTACTTAGTTGGCCGGCGCTACTTCTTGCTATTGAAGATATATGTGTGTCAGAATTGTTCAGTTCTTGGTCATCACAACTGAATTGTCGCTGCATTTTAGCAAGTTTTGCATAGTGGCCACCTTTCCTGTTAATTAGATCATTATGTGAACCTATTTCAATGATGGAACTGTTGCTAATGACTGCAATGAGGTCTGCATTTCGAACTGTAGACAGCTTGTGAGCTACCACCTAGTAATTGGAAAATTTTGCAGCAGTTATAATTAAGCACTGGTTAAATTTAGTAGGAATCTTGGTAAAAAGCGTACCAATGTTGTCCTTCCCATAGAGGCTTGATCAAGTGCATTTTGAACTAGTGTTTCTGATTCAGAATCAAGAGCACTTGTCGCTTCGTCAAGAAGGAGAATTACAGGGTTTTTAATGATCGCTCTAGCAATGGCAATTCGCTGTTTTTGTCCTCCCGACAAGAATGCTCCTCGTTCTCCAACCTATAAAAAAAAACAATTTAAGAAAATGGATGAGCAGCTATGCTTAAACATTTAAGCAAGTAATATAAAATTATAAAATTCAATGATAATAGAGATAAATAAAGAATACATGTTGAGCTCAATTACCTTTGTTTCATATCCCTCTGGAAGTTGTCTGACGAAGTTGTGAGCATTTGCAGCCATAGCTGCAGTAGTAACTTCCTCCATAGTGGCACCAATCTTCCCAAACATGATATTCTCTTTAATTGATGTACCAAACAATGCATGCTCTTGGCTAACGAGTCCCATTTTACTTCTCATCCATTTCAAGTTAAGTATTTTTATGTCAACACCATCAATCTTCACGGTCCCACCTTCTACATCGTAAAATCGTTGAACCAAAGCAATTGCAGTAGACTTTCCACTTCCACTTGCTCCAACTAGGGCAACAGTTTTTCCTGCTTCAACTTTTAAAGTCAAGTCTTTAAGAACAGTACAATCTGGACGAGAAGGATATGTAAAGTTGACATGTTCAAAATCTATTTCTCCTCTAATTTTATCAAGCGTCACTTCGTTTGTATCCTCACTATCGATTCTTGGAATTCGATCGATCCTGTTGAATATACGAGAGGCAGCTACAGAAGCTTCTGTGAAGTACTTCAAATCTGGAAGTGCCATTCCAAGAGATCTGCATGTCATATAACATTCATATATATTTAATCTTGATTAAAACCAGTGATTACGTTGAAAATGATTATTTTTTAGAGAGTTTTGCTATATATTTACATATTAGAAAAATAGGAATGTTGCTTATTAGAAATAAAAGGGATAATATTTAAATTACACATTAGTCCTCAACATTTAGTTTTTTGTGTAATTAATTACCAAAAAAAGAGCAAAGCTTATAACGACATGACATAAACGATATGTTATATCATGTTGATGAGATATTGATATTCAAATTTTAAGTATGTTTCAAAAGGGGTATTTAAAAACTAAATAGAGACATTAAATTCAGAAAGGTATATACATAAATGTAATTTTTAATTACAATTTTGCAAATTATATTGCATGCTATTAAAATCATCATCGAAGCCAATATAAATATAATTGCAAGTTATAATGTTCTTCAATTAAAGTAATGAATCGGAATTCAATTATAATTGTGAAGGTAATTCAAAATTCTGTTTGCAAAAGTTTTTAATCATAAAACATAAACAAATTTTATTGCATATTCAACACTTTAATGAAGGCTTACAACTATATTTTAAGAGAAATGAACGACTGGTAACTTGAATGTCTTGGATCAACGCAGGTTTCATGACTGTTGTAGTTAAGTAGACTAGATAAAAAGAAGTCCTTCACTTCAATTAGAGCATTTTTGCTAGTGAGGATCCAAGGATATATTGGCATTTCCAAAAAAGTTCTAAGATAAGGATTGGTTTCTCTGGAGGTGAAGAAAGATGGCCCGGTTGCCCGCGAGTTCTTCAGATATGCAGGGAAATGAACAGATACACAATACATTCAAGGGGACGGATTTTCTGTCCAATATTATGGTGTCTTATTTTGTCTCATAAATCTCAGTCATTCATTTATGCGGATCCCGCGTTTATATATGCGGGACACACCTGGGACCTATATAAATAAATGGCTGAAATTCATGGGACATAATAAGACACTATAATATTAGACAGAGGATCCGGACTTTACATTCAAAAGCTACTAAGCGCCAGTTTTAAAATCAACCCATAATCAAAGTCTATTTTTTTGCTTTAATTATTATTTTCTTCTATAATATTTTTAGCTATTATATGATCTTCTTTCATCCATTTTTATTTAAAATAACTTAATATTTAAATTTTAATTATGAATAGATGGTTTAAAGAAATATAATCAAATTAATTGTATAAAAGCTAAATAATATTATAAAAATAAATAATAAAATATAAAATATAAACAATCAAATATAGAAAAATAGAATCTAGTTATTTTAATAAAAAAAACATTAGCCCTAAAAGATAAATTAACGACACAGTTACCTTAACTTGATACTTAGTTCCCATGAAATAAAGATCTAGCAAGGACTTGATAATTTAGTGGAAGGAATTAGAATAAAGTGTTCAATTAGACATGACTCGAAAGCTGAATCAGGAGACAATTACTGTAAATGAACTTTGAAGACGACAAAGGAGGCACGTGTAAGCTTTATCATTAAATACTAACACATTTATCATTAAAGCTGGAAAGAAAATCTATGATTGCAATCAAGTAAAAGGAATTCTCTCGACGACTGCTTTAGTAGGAAAGGAGAAAGAAGTAAAGAGCTTATGAAGTTCGAGAATGGAAGTTAGGTAGCGAAATTCAGCATGTATTGTATGGTGAATTATCAAAATATGCAGATATGGTAAAGAAAATTTTGCATGCTCTTTCTACACTTAAATGCAATTAATGGGATATGAATGATTTGGAACGTGAAAGTGAAATGAGAAGGAAACAACGAAAACGTACAGTCCACCCAAAATGAAGGAAATGCCAGCAGCATAAATTCGACCTCCACTTTCTCCTTTGTACAAAACCAAATGACTTCCATACCAAGCCAGAAAAGCCCATATGGCAAAAGAAAGCCCTGTGCTCCCAACTGCAACACCTTTGGCTATGCCTTGCTTGATTCCCAGTTTTGTTGCTTTCTCCAAGATTGCTGAATATCTATCAAGAACTGTCTTCTCGGCAGTGAATGAATAGACAGTTTTAATGGAGCTGAGAGCTTGCTCAACTATGGTGTTTGCTTTGCCATACTCCTTGTGCGCCTTTTTGGACAGGTAGAGAAGGTATTTTCCGTAAATCATCCCTGGGATTATTAGGAGAAGTAGAGTTGGAAAGGCCACCAGGGACAATCTCCATGAGAAGTAAGTGGAAAATGCAAGTCCGGAGATGAACACAGACATGTGCATCAAGAATATGGGCACCTGAGAAATAATCAAAACGAATGATTTTAGATCAAGATAAAACAGTTCACATTAACAATATGCCACACAAATCGAGTTTAGCTAGAGGGTGAAAATAACCAGACAGAGGTGTAAATGACGAAACTTGAAAGAAATGAGCTTTGCAAATTCAACCAAGCATTATTTCTTTGTTGATACAGCTGTTTCATATCAGATAACCAAAACATTCTCGGACTTGGGCTCTGACAGTGTTTCTCATAATCTTTACCTTTTCACTTAGTACTTCTTGTATGAGAGATGTATCTTTGGATATACTGTCGACGATTTCTGAAGTCGTTGCTTCTTGTGAATCGAAAAACCCAACTTCTTGTCTAAGGATGGCTTCCAAGTACTTGTACCGGATCTTCAGAACCTGTCGCTCACCGGTTTTACTCCAACAGTAACCTTCTGCAAGCATGATCAAGCTATGATTTAGCCTGTAAAATAGGGGCTATTTCATAGCTTCCCAATCTATGCAAATATTACTTAGTTTTGTTCCAGGACAGCTTAATCCAGAGTTACTTTCAGATGAGGCAAAAGCAGTTTCTCAAATTTAGGGCATCCCATAGTTCTACAAAATGACCTGGTTTCTTAGATTATTGCTGGTGTCTCCTTATCACACCATCCTTTACTCTTGGCTGCCATTTTAAACTAAAAAGAAAGCACAACAGATTCAGTTTTGCACTACTTGTCCTTAGGAAGCAAAACTAGCTAGTAGAGAGTACAGATTTATGGTCATGGGTAACCGAGATTTACCCATAAAAGCCACCACCAAGACTGCTAATCCCAAGTAGACGAAGTATAAACTGCACTGTTGACAAAACAGAAACCGAGAAATGTATGCTGAGATACTTATCATTTATTGAAGAAAAAACAGGTAGAAGAGAAAAGGACTGTTTTTGAGTGTGTACACTGGCTGTCAGAGTGCTCACCTTTTCGACCTCAGCCATGAAATTCCCGTGATTTTGTTGGGACTTACCGTAACCCAAGCTATTCATTAGGCGGCTTGCAAATACCAGTAACCAGTTGGTTGACATACCATCTCCAATAGCTCCAACAGTACCCAACAGCATAAGCAATATATCAACCCAATCTGCATATCTGAAAATTGTGGCTATAGATTTGCTTCCTTCAATACTCATCTCGTTCTTGATCTTTTGAGAAGTAATTAAAATACCATGAATTTACACCTTTTAGCAGAGACCCTTGAAACTAGCTTTAGTAGCTATAGTAGCTGCATAAAGGGTCACAGCCTAGCAGGGCTCAAAGAGAATGGTTTAACTGAGAATGGTTTAACTGAGAACATATATATCGACGAGCTGCTGTTTTAGTGACGTCCCATGAAAGAACCCTTAAGTTGTCATGATAGGCATTTCGTGGGTTGGTTAAAGATATTGATTTAGTATTATTTTAAACTAGTGGCTGCTTTCTAATGCCACAAGCAAGTATAGCCACATTTGCCTCACTGTTTTTAGCGAAAGATTATTATTTTGACCGTACACCGTCCAATTGGCCATTGGTGTTTTAAGGCCCCTCCTCTTTGTTTTGTTCTTTTAACTGATAGCTTTGGTTTGTTTATTCCGAATCATGTGAGTTTCCCTTCAAAAGCATGACTTTGCTTGTCGGCTTTTCCATACACTTTGAAGTGGTTTATATTAGAATAGTCAGATGCATATTCTAACTTTGATCTTGTTTGTTTAATTAGCTTAACTGAGAAGGGTTAATATATTTATTTCTGCAGTTTGCGCGTTACAATATTTCGCTATTAGATCAATCAAGTTTACGTAATGATTGAAAGCTAATATCAGGATCATAAGACTATTCGCAATTTGCACATTATTGTAAAATTCAACCAGATTAGAGCAAGTTTGTAGTTAAATAGGACTGAAAAATAATAATAAACAGACAGATTTTACGTGAAAAATTCCTAAATTGGGGTTAAAATTACAAGCAAAGATAGAAAATTTTCACTATGAAATTTAGGAGTGGGTGCTATCATACCAGTACTAATGCACAGGATCCCATCAGAACTTCCAAGTTAAATGTGCTTAGGCAAGAGTAGTACTAGGATGGGTGACCTCCTGGGAAGTCCTCGTGTTGCACTCCTCACTCACATCTTTGTGCAGACGTACCGCCTTAATGATCAAAGCTTCTGGCAACTACAAATGAGGTATGAACACTCTTGGATATTCAAAAGCTTGCTGAACTTGCGTGAATTGATTTATCCTTTCATTCGGAGTAGAATTGGGGATGGGGAAGATATTTATTTTTGGTTTGACAATTGGC
>JANKOD010000192.1:8913971-8949981 GCA_026284645.1 Erythroxylum acuminatum
CGTGGAGCTGAGGAGCCGAGATGCCGGAGGACGGAGTATCGTAGAGACCGACGAAATAAAGAAAAAAAAGGAAAAAAAATTAGGAAAATGTCGTGCAGATCTTATAGAGAAGAGATCAGAAAATAAGAAGAAGAAAGATGAAGAGAATGGGTCGGTGAACGAGTCGAGCTCTACTGGTGATGAGGAAGAGGAAGAGAACCGTGAGAAGGTGAACGAGATGGGAAGAAGATGAACGAGAATGGGTTGGTGAACGAGATGGGAAGGAGGTGAACGACGAGAGAAACGTGAGAGCCGTAATACTGAAGAACTTCTTTTAGGGGATGCCAAGAGTCTCTGCTTTCGAGATTATCGTAACCGTAGGATGAAATGGACGGAGTAGATGGAGTGCATGGTCGTCCATGAACTCGTCCTTAGTATATATATAGTATATATATTATATATACAAAATAAGGCTATAGAAGATGGCCAAGACTAGAGCAGGCAAAGTATGGTGGTGACAACTAGATTTATACGTGGCAGATATTGGGAGAGAAGCGGTGACAAGCAACAGTAGCTGTAGGAGCTAAGAGAGGCAGCAACTTAGGGTTTGTGGAGATTAAGGTTTATGGAAAGAAAGAAAAAGGGTATGATTGAGTATGAGAATAGTCTATTTTAGGGATAGAATAGAGTGTCTTTGATTATAAGAATATCTTATTCTAGGGTTAGAGTAAGATATGATTAGTTTTTGGATTAAGGTAATCCAAAGATGAATAACGTTATTCTTAGTCTTGAATAATTTGTTCTAAAACTTACCTTGAAATATGATTTAAAATTGATCAAGAATCTAAAATTTAATTACAAAATTAAATCAATTTAATTATTTTTATTTTTTAAGGTTAATAATTAAATTGATTCATAATCTAAATTATAAAAAGTATTTTTTATGTTTAAAATTGTTTATTTTTAATTAAACATAAAATTAATTTATTAGACTCCTTAAAATTAATAAAATTATTTTATTGATTAATTAAGAAATGTTCTTCTTGATTGAATTTTTCAATTTTAATTGATAAAAATTAAGTTTATAATTTCAATTATTTAGAAATTTTTTATAATTATTAAGAAATTATTATTAATTTATTTATTTTAACAATAAATTTCTTGATTTATTAAAAAAGATACATTTCTTGATTAAATTTAGAAAGATGTTCTTATTTCTTTTTTTTAAGAAAAATATTTGTATTAACACAAGCTAAGCTCGATAAAATATACATCTCAATGGCATGAGTCTTTAATTACAACTCAAAAGAAAAGAAAAACTAGACATAGATTCCAAGCATCCACGCTTCCTAGTAAGTCAAAAAAACATTAGTGAAAAATGCACTAGTATAGAACGCATAAATAACAAACTAGCGGTCTTCATTTCTAATGTCTCAAGTCATCATACATTCCAACGTCTCCTCATATTTATACTGAGATTGTGATGCTTTTCTTATGTTAGAAGGAGCTCTCTTATCCATAATACATTAGTGTCAGCTAGCTGTTGCATGTCCATCACCTTGCTCATATATAGCCTTCTATTTCTCTCCTTTTAGACAGAAAGAATGGAACAGCAAAAAGCTATTTTGAGAACTACTCCATCTTGCCTCATCTTGATAATCATGCTGGTAGTCTATTGTAACAACTTTCCCCAATCATTCTGAACAAAATACCTACAGTATGTTCTCAATTTTACTCCAAATAACATTTAAGACCATATATTGGAAGAATAAGTGGTTTTAAGTCTCACGTTCCATTCCACATAAGTTGCAGCTGGTGTCAAGATTCATGGCACTTCCACACCATTTAGCTTCCATTTTGAGCTTTTCTTTTACCACAAGCCAACATATAAATGCTTCCTTAGGGGTAAGGAATTCTGCCAGATAAGTTTAAACCAAAGTACCCTGGGTTGCATCACCTTGAACAACTGCATGATCTGTTGGTAAATTTCTTAGAGTTGGTATCTGTCCAAATAATTTTATCCTCCTTTCCAACTGAAGAAAAGGTAGGTAATGCGTTAATCAAGCTAGTAGTCCTTTAAAATTGTAATCCTAACTTCCATTAAGAATTATTGAGTTAACTCTTACTTAAATAGGAATTTTGATTAACAAATGTTTAAGATCATTCCTGTTGATTATCATAATCAACTCACTCTAGTTATCAAACCAAAACCATGTTGATTCTCCATTTTTTATTATTTTCTTCATCCAGTGGTATATTTGATGTCTCAACCTTGACATTTGCTTAAAACTCCATGAGTTTTCTCTGGTTTAATCCAATTTTTAGAAGCTCTTCTCCTTCATATAGTACTATTAATCCACTTGGACTATAGGGTCTCCTTGTCTTTAAATATCCTCCATATCCTCTTTACGAGCATTACTCTCTGTATAGACATAAGTGGTGTAATCCCTAAACTCCCTTCCTCCTTGGAGAGACATAATTCATCTCATTTCACCTTAACTCCTCTTGAGTTTCCAATTTTCCCAGCCTATAGAAACTTCTTGATATACTTCTAAATCTCCTTCACAACCTTCTTTGGTAGCACTAAATGAGCACTCCAATACGTGCTAACGTTCTTCAATATCGCGGATATCAACTACAATCTTCTAGCAAAAGACAACCACCTATTTTGCCAAGCATTTATTCTGGTTTTGTACATTCCAACTAAAGGCAAGCAATCCCCATATTTTGGTTTGTTTGTGGTAATCGGGATACCCAAATATCTTAATAAAGGAACATGAATATGAAGCTTTGTCAATCTGCTTAACTCCTCTGCATTTTGCATATCTGAAGAAACATATACACAACATTTTAGGAAATTAATAATCAAACCTAACATCTTGTTGAACTCCTTGAAAATCCTCATCATAATATTTAAGGAATATGGATCAGCTCCATACACCAAAAGTAAATCATCCGCAAAAGCTAAATGACTTAGCTTTGGCACTTCATAATTATGGTGAAATTTGAATTTTAGATTCTCAACGGTGAAGACTGCCAACATTTTAGAGAGAATCTTAATGGCAAGTGAGAATAGATAGGGGAAAGAAGATCCCCCTGTCTAATACCTTTAAAATTCTTGAAGAATTTAGTAACTTCCACTGATAAGCAAGCTGAAATGTGCTGAAGAATTGCACTCTTTTTTCCATACCATAAAAATTTCTGGGAGGCCAAAAGTTTGAAGATAATCAATGATGAATTCCCATTTAATAGTTTCGAAAGCTTTAAAAAAATCAATCTTGATGTAGTAACTCTTAATGGACCTCTTGGAAGTGTACTCTCTCATCAACTCTTGAACAAGCAAGATGTTATCTCCAATGCTCCTTCCCTAAACAAAAGTGCCTTGGGAAATACTGATAATAGGCTCCAAGAATTTCATCAATATATTCATAATTATCTTCGAAATGAGTTTATAAATGGTGTTGTGGTAAGATATGGGGTGAAAATCTTTCATGCTATTAAGGTTTTGGATTTTTGGATGAGGCATATGTAGGTTCTGTTGATTTCCTTAAGAAGATTAGGAGAGTGAAAAAAATTCCTGCACTACTTCCACCACCAAATCACCTTAAGTCTTCTAAGTCTTTTGAAAGAAATAAGTGTTAAAATCATCTGGCCAGGAGTTTTAAAAGGATTCAAATTAAACAAGGTGTTTTTAATTTCTAGCACTAAAATTGGACTAATTAGTGCTTCCCTGGCTTCTTGGTTGATTGTCTCGTTAATAACCGAAGAGAGACTACGTGTACTTCCTATTTAAGGTGTACCCATAAGCCCCTTAAAGACGTTCGTTGCAATATTCTCCATCTTAACCTATCTAGTACATAAATTGCCCCTCTCATCATTAAAGGAATTACTTCATTAAATTTAAAATTTTTATTTAACTTGAAAGTGATTGTCTTTAATATTAAAAGATAGTTTTCTAATTAAGGAAAGTTATATTAGAAATGGTTTCTTAATTGGATTTCAATGTTTCAGTTGTTAAATTTTGATAATAAAGTTTTTTCTAAATTATAATAAGTAATCAGAGTAATTTGTTAAAAAAATTATTGAATTTTATTATACGAGTCAAGATAATTAGAAATGTTTATAATTAAATTTAAAATTTGTTTTTAAATAATATTTTATTTATATTTATATTTATATTTAAATTATTTAGGAGTAAATGGTTTAATCTAATTAATTATCCAAGAAGTTGAAAAATATTATTTTAAATTATGTGGATTAATAACTAGAATACATATAAAGCTAGGTTATGTCATTCATATAATTTGATTATAATTGCATGAGAACTTATATGACCTTATTTGTACGCTTGATATATTTTTGGTGCATATTAAATTGCATATTTTATTTTATGATATTTATACATATAATTTTTTGTTTGTTGAGACCATTGAAATTAAATCTCTCATTAAAATATTAAGTATATGTTGATAATATGAATGTTATCTTCAATTTGTTAAATAAAAAAGTATAGTTATATTTATTATAAGATTTATTGAGTGATTCAAGGTACCTTTGACCCAAATATGTTTTTCTTAAATTAATGGTTCTACTAAGCTAAATTTGTATAATTTGGATGAGAGACTCATGATCATATGAATTTAGAGAAAGAGATAAGAATAACATACAAAATATGTTTTGACAATAGTTGTCTCCTAATAGATTTATGAGTCACATGAGATATGATTGATTAGGATGTTATTTACTTAATTTAAGTTTAGTTGGTTTATTTAGTGACTCAAGATCAACTAAATTTAAATGAGATGCTAGGCCATTGGAGAGATTAAAGTAATCTTTCCATGATAGTAGTGGAGACCATTATTTCAAATAAAATACTTAGAGTAACTAAATAAATAATTAAAGTTCTATTCTTATTTAGATTTCATTATATATAATTACTTGATTTTCTTTCATTTACATTTATTTATGAGTTAACTTACCTTTATTTAATATAATTGATACTGATTATTAATGAACTTAATTTCTTAGACATAAGTTAGGTTTGAGAAATGTTCTCAAAGATAGAAAAGAAAATTGTATATCTATTATGCAATTTTGCCATTAATCTTTATTGAAGATATGGTGATAAAGTTTTAGAGATATGTGAATATCATATAGATGAAAAAATGTAATGACATTTTGAGCTTACTAATATCTTATAAACTTTAATATTAATATGTAAGATATATGCCAACACTATGAAAGTACGATACAAAAGGTTACAAAAAATAGAACTAAGAGGTATAGTACGTTAATGGAATTGTCCCACTCAATTTAGATATTAAAATCATAAACATAGACTATAATTAAAGCCTATTGCTATTGTATGATAATAGTTATTATTAGAAGAAAATTTGATTACATGATTTTTTTTTGCCTATGAAAAATATGATGCATATTTTTATTTTTGATTTTACATATTTAATACTAAAATTGGATTTTACATTATTATAATGTTGAAAATATGACAATAAATAGATTGTTGAGTAAAAATAATTAATCCAAGTTTATGTAAATAGTTTGTATGTGTTGGATAACAGGAGATTTAACATAAGCGGCAAGAATAAAAAGTTAGGTACGTGAGACTATCATTTTATGCCGTAATGGCTAAATCATCGTAATGAAAATTATGAAGCTCCATACTATGAAACTTGTGAAACTTATTAGCTTGAAGAATAATCAAATCAACCTTTAGTGAAAAGATAATGATGGTAATAATTAAATTGTTAAATATTATACATGTAATATATGAGATAAATAACAATTCATAAAGGAATGATACTTATATTTCATTAAATTTACTAATGCATGCATGCATGCATACATTTTTTTTTTGGATTCGAGGAAACCTTATAGGCGGGCCAAGCAGGCACACCTCTCTGAGGGTTCAACTGGCGCATCACCCTACAGGCGGGCCAAGCGGGCGTACCTCATCATTGAGGGCCTAACTAGTTCTCCATCTACAGGTAAAATCCCGGCTGTCCTAGGCTCTTACAAAAAGGGCTAGCATGGAATCGAACCTGGGACCTAACCGAAGCCAAGCCCCGCTCTCAACAATCGAGCCACATCCCTTTAGGGCATGCATACATACATACATACATATTACATACGTGCGTACATATATAATAAAATATTGATTTAAATTTTGTAAAAAATTCAAATTATTTAAATCTAAGTAGAAATTAAGTATTAAAATGTTGAAACACTTTGATGAGATTGAAAAAGTGAGATATAAGATTCTTTGGTAAATATCTTCACAACTAAATTCTATAATAATATATATTCGTGTAAAGGGAAAAAACAACATAAAATAATATATGATGCAATATTTATTTCTTCTATAATTATACCTAGGATAATAATTTACCTTAGATTATTCTAATAAAATATGAATAAATAGAGAGAAGCAAGTAATGATACACAAAAAGGGACACAGATGTATTGATCCAGTCCGACCTGCCTTATTTTCTTTAATCTCAAGCCCGCATGTTATAATGACAAAAGTAGACTGCTTACGTACACAATTGGGTGGGGATTGACTTGGCCCTACTGAAGCCATCAATCATAATTCCAGTACACTGGAAACTAAACTGAATTGACCGCTACACAATGTAGAGAATGTTTTGAGAATTCAATAAAGAAGGATACTAAAACCCATTACAAGCAACTGCAAAGGAAACTACGTGCCTGCCTGACGCGTAAAATAATGGATACCGGAATGCTTGTCCCTATGTTTCTTTTTTCCTTTGAGAGTACGTATTTGCATTTGGAATGGTCCACAAAAAGCACCTCCCACAAGATAATATAGCTTTTGAAAGTTGATTAAAAAGTTAAAAAGATGGGTATTGGTGGTGGCTCATGCCTTTGTCGTGCAAAATAATCTGAAAATAAATATGATAATGAAAAGGTTCAAGCATCATCAACTTTTACAATATTACAACAATATCAATCTAATAAGATTTTCGTGCCAGAGAAAGTCTACTATTACAATGGTTACTGCATCCTCTGAAGTCTGAAACAAAATAATAGCTTTATCAATTGGTTCAAAGATCTTGTTAAGAAGCTCATAACTAGGGCTGCAAATCAACTAATAAAACTCAGGATTAGGAAGGATCATTAAGGATTTGGGCTATACTTGAGACTACAACCTCGTTTTGGGCTCAATTTCAAGTCCATTTAAGGCCTGGTAAAAATCTCAAAACTTTTCTGCAATTACTCGCCTTCTAATCCAAATCCAAATCCAAAATTATGTTTTTCATCTAATTAATTAATAGAGAAATCTGAGTTACAACTCAACAGTTGCTTGTATTGTATTTTCTTCGGCGACATCGAAGAAAAGATTAACAAAAGGCATCCAATCCAAATCGAAAACAGGTCACTCACGCTTCGTTACTCTCTATCTACAAGTGTCTACACTTACGCATTTGTAAATGGAGAGTTTTCTTCCACAAACCTCACTGGATTTGCTCCAACTTTGTCAGCTTCCAAGCACAGATTTTGATGACACCCCAGTTGATTTTTTTTTTCCCTATGGGAGCACTCTTCTAACAAACAGTTGACTCATTCTACGTCTCTGATATAGATCTATTTATTTAATTAACTTCCGCAAGTTTTGAGGAAGAAAGATGATAACTTTTCTTGAATGGCTCTTCTGAATGCTTCACTCCAGTTTCATTTGAAGCTTCTCCGTAGTACATTATCATAAAGTCGTTTTCTTGGTTTTGTTTCTGCAGAAAAAGGAAGGAAACTTAAAAAGAAGAACATCTTTTGCAGAATTTGAAGCATGGTTTTGGCTGCGCTGGCACTGATATTGGGGGTATTATTGGGTGGTCTTCTTCTAATTCCACGATATCGTAAACTTGGTACTTCTGCTCTCCTTTTCTTGTTTCTTCCTTAGCAATTTGATATACTGGTTCGCTTTAAAGTTTCAGAACCCTAGAAAAATGAGACATTTTTGCAGCTTCTGACTAGTATAAGTATGTTCAATGCAGCTCACACAGAAAAGGCTTCCTCTAATTCAGGCGGAGTTAAGGTGCGTGTAATACTTGGAACCTGTAAAACATCCCTTAAAAGGCTCTAAATTTCTCTAGTCATTGTCACAGAGTTGTTATGTCCAGTGCTGAGAGAACTTGAAAGTCAAAGCTTCTTCTCGTGTGTGTATGAAATAGACTGATGGCTCTAGCTTTCTTGTAAACTTAGGTAACTAAGAATTGGACCTTGAGATCTGAATGGTTTATGAAGTTTGGAAATTATGAAAGAAATTTGACCCTTTCCCTCATTTCGATGTGATACTTTTAAGATGCTCTTTGTTGCAGGGTGTCAAAAGGGTATTCAGTTTTCTCTTAGCTATCTGATTAAATTATTTTGTTAAGCATAGTTCTGCGTTGGAAATTATGGACTGTAGGAGCTCGCTTGGTACTAAGCATTGTTATATGCTTATACCTATCTTTCCTCTTTGAATTAAGTTGATTGAATTGTTTGACTTAAATGCTTTAGCATTGATAGCAGCACTCTTCTTGGCATTTGTTGTATCTAATATGTTGATTATTGCATGGTTATGATCCGATCGAAATAGGATATAGATAATGAAAAAAAATTTCAAGCCCTACCTAAGAGCATTTCGTCTCCTTGTCATCGATGAATGGACTTAGGACCATAGAATTAAGATCTTATACCATTACAATTTTCCATATGTTTTCCTTGTGGGATTCAATCTATTGTTCTTCCCATCTGGTGATTTAATTAATTCCTGTATAATTATTTGCGTCAAACTGTTAATTAACTCTCGCTGATATTTCTACTGGACTGCTTGTTGCACTTAGGTAACGAAAACTTACAGTAAAGCTGAAGTCACATTGCATAACAGGAGAACCGACTGCTGGATTATTATAAAGGACAAGGTACTAGTTTTAGTTAATCTTTCATACAGTGCTTTGAACCATCTATGATACTGATATGATGTAAAAGAATTATCTACTTTGTTTCATACTCGATGTCTCCAACATTGTTTTCTCTATCTACAGGTCTATGATGTTACTTCTTATGTAGAAGAACATCCAGGTGGTGATGCCATTCTAGCACATGCTGGGGATGATTCAACTGAAGGATTTTATGGGTATGCACCTGTCAGCCGACTGCATAAAGTTCATAAGAATTTATATGTTTCTTGTTTCTGCGAAGATTGATCACTGTATGGACAAGATTGCAATGTTCCAATTGCTTACAATTGAGTGATATTTCTCAAAAGAAAAAAGGCAAAAAAATGTCAGCTCTCTGTTTATCAGGCTTCAATCTCAGCATATAGGAAAACTAGTGGCTATGGTAGATACATTCCAGTGGGTCTGATCTAATCGATTTTGTCTCTTAGGCCCCAGCATGCAACCCGAGTCTTCGATATGATTGATGACTTCTACATTGGAGATCTACAGCAGTAGGTCACTGCAGGCATTGGCTAAGGAAATTGTTCAGGAAATTCTACTCAAAAGTGGCCAGGTCTCCTGTCAGGTTTACTGCTTTCCATGCAACAACATTGTCTTGTATCATTAGCATACTTCGTGTTTATTTAACTTTTGACAGTAGGTTGAAAGGAAATCGACACCAGGATATGAAGGACAGGAAATAAATATTGCTTCAGACGTGTATCTTGATGGTTTCATTTCTAATTTTCAATCTTTTTAACTTCAGTATGTGCAATTATTCTGAAACCTGTTTTCAAGTGCGATGGTAATGAAACCAAAGAAATGAATTGCTGGTAGCAAGTGCTCGTGATTAGGATACTACTTGAATTGTGTAGAAATGTACTTAGTTACTTAGTTTGTTAATTAATAGCAGTTATTCGTTAATCAGTTGTTTTTGTATTTGGGCTCTTAGTTAGTCCAACTTTCTGTACATAATAAAAAGAATGAAGTCCAGAAGAGCAATTTTTATCTGGCTCCCAAAACAGTCTTCGTTCCTTCTCTACTCTCTCTATCTCATCTCTGATTAGATTTTCAAATGGAGTTGAAGATGAATATAAAAACGAATTTTACAGACTAGTGGCTTTTGATTTTGAAATTAGTGGAGATGATGCGGCTGAGAAAATAGCACATATTTATATATATATTGATGAAGCCCTTTGAGAAAGAATTAGAATTCTACTCAAGTGATCCAGATAAAAAGGCAATCTCAATTTTAATTAATCCCAAACTTGAAAAAAGTACTTAAAACCATTTCTTAATTGCAGAGAATGAACAATGCCCTACTGCAACCTCACATTTGACTATTTTGGACTATAAAGAGCTGCGTAAATTACAGAACGAATTGTTGCAGATTACAAAATCAACCCTGGTTGTAAGGAGGGTTGACTCCAGGAATCAAATTGAATAAATTGAGACTAAAATTCCTAAATCACTTGAATCAATCAACAATGGCCTAATGCAAAACCTATTCCAAGAGATATATCCAACCGATAAAATGAATCCTAGTTACCCATTGAATCTTAATAGCCTGGCTAGACAATGACAAGCTTGTAAAACATCATCTCTAGACGTCATATTTCTTAGGTTGTCTCCACTGATCCAAACTTCTCATCAGTCTGCCAAGGAACGTGGCTTTAGGAGGAGCTCCTTTCTTTCCTAAATGTTTGCCTCCCAAGTCTGTGTAGATAGGACCCATATCCTGTGTTCTCTCAATCTGCACAATTGTTTACCAAAATAGATGCTGCTAAGTAGTTCTAAGATCGTATGATTTATTAAAAGCACTGAAAATGATGCGGATCTCTCTTACTCCCGGTGTAATTCGGTGCTTCATGTTATATATAAACCATTAAGGTAGACTGTCTGTTACGAGTTTTGATACAGCTTTTTCTAAATTATACACGGCTTTTAGATGGAGATACAATATGGATATCTATGACTGGGCATAAGGTCCAAACTGACATACCTTGCTTATCTTCCCACCCTTCAAGTGGTATCTTATACCAGACCAATTGATGGACTGAGAAAAATGTGAACGGACAGCAGATACGGGATATAAAAAGTTATCCACCAGCATTGCTATGAAAACCTGCGCCAATGTAAATTATATTTTTTTGATAAGTGCAAGTCATCATCATAATATTTAAACGCCTAACATAACATATTTCTGCTCCTATTTCCATTATTTCATTCCAAAGGTGAAACTTGTATTCTGATCTGACCCCTTTTGAGCATTGCTTTTTTATAAAAGTTATCCTAATTCTAAGGAACCCACATTCAACATTAAAAACAATAAAATCAAAGTCAATTGTTCTGACTACAATTACAAAGAACAGTTTTTCTGGAAATACAACATACATGGACAATTTAACAGGAATAGGGATCTTGATATCAAACATGAATCTTCCAAAGAAGTGCAACCATATACACTCGGTAAAAAAAAAAAAGGTAAAGTGAAATACTCACAAGGACCCAGTTATAAGTGGCTAATGATAATTGAGGTGCCTCAGGGGATAGCATGTTGCACAGCTCAACTTCTATCCTAGTCAAGTTCCACATTGAGAACAGTTCTGTAAAGGTACATATTGCTTGGCAGGTGACGAGTAACAAACCTGTGGACGTAATTTGCTAAGCTCTAAGCATAAGAAATCAAATTTAAAAGATGCAAATTATTGATATCAAAGTTGAGATCTAGTTCTTTCATTTTGGCCAGAAAATGCAAAACCATAAGATAAAGCAAAGTAGAAAATGATCATGGACACATGAGTAACATATAAACGATGAAAAGAGCATTTGCTAACTCAGGTATCTTAAGACATTATTGGGTCTTGAAACACAACTGCCAATCCACTCACAGTAGTATCACATCTACTCACTGAAATCCTAGAAAAATGTGGAGGATAAAGGATAATCCTAATTGCAATGTTTTTACTGAAAAAAAATGAGAAGTTTCTTTCAAACATGATTATTGAAAAAAAAAAAAGGCACAAGCCTGGTTTTCCAATGTAATGGGATAGAGCTGATATGCTTTCCTACCAATCCACTAAAAAGTTAATATTTTAAATAGGGTCAAGAGCACCTGTCCTCAAGGACAACACGAATGTTTTCAAAACATTCTTCACTATATCAGCATAATGGCCCTTTTTATAATTTTGACCTGCAAAGGAATAATGTAATATTGCTCCATCTAACCAACCAAAATAACGGTTCTCCAGTCATAATGGACTCACCATTAGATATAAAGCCTGTCTCGCCTTGTGCATATCCTCGAATATATATGCATAGTGCAGCTACAACATGTGTCATCGACATAAGATATGGCCAAACAAAACCCCATGACATATAGCAGTGAAATGCAAACAATCCCTTATTCATCCACCAGTTAACATTTGATATGTAGGATTCCAAAACAAATGTTTGCTTCCTCAAGTAATTCCAGTACCTAGAATAGAAGTACATGAAGACAATTTGAGATAAATTCTGTGCAATTTAGTCTAAGTAAGTGACAATCACAAACCTTGAGAAACTTAGGTCACTAGCAAGAGGGTGTGGGAAGACTGCAACTGGGGGCGATGTAATAAGCCTCTTGTGAGCCCCTGGGAAGAGATTGCAAAGTCAAACGTAAAAAAAATGATGGCTTATCACATGAAAAAATTAAAGTGCAAGAGACAAAGACGGAGATTGCTATTGCCAAACAATTTCATTTACCAGCTATAGCTGCAAGAGTCATATCATCAGAGTATCCTCCATTGCGAAGTCCCGAGACCACACCATAGCGGTCATATCTAAACTCATTAGCATGCATCTGAAAAGAAACTAAAACAATTAGATAAATTGCAACCTCTAGAAAAAAACAAAAGTACAGCCTTGAATACCAACCATCATGCATCCTCCCCAAAGAAAGAATGTTTTCCCACCAGTGGCAAAACCCATTGAACAAGGCTGTAAACAAAAGAAGTCCACATGTTCACGTGTTAGGTTATTTGCAGTATACACCACCAGCTCGATAATACCCAAGAATATAGCTCAAAGTTTCAATTCAATTTTCTGGAAACATAACTGCACCAGCAAATTCAAGTGAAAGCAAGAATAACAACGTAGAGACTGAGAAAAAGAGGAACATGATCCCTATTATTCAGAGAAAATGTATCATCAAAGACAAATGCAACTTGAATACAAGCAGTTTAAACATGAACTTGCAAACTTTTTAAACGATTGGTAATTTGAGATTTCCGCATGATCTCTAACTGTGATTCAAGAAAATGTTCTCTATAGTCTAAGATGCTTGAGAAAGATATTTTTTCATCCACTATCCAAGTATAGCCCCATTACAACCACAAGTTGATCCACAACTGCACAGTGATTACAGAAGGATGAAAAGCATTAAAAAAAAACGGAGTGCAAGATACAGCAAAATGTGCACCTTCTACACGGAGTTCATAAGACTATAATAATGATGAAGGAAAATATCAGGGAATCTCATAAAAGTTTTTGTACCATATGATATTCATAGATGCAGTAACTTCCTAAGCTCCCAGAAGGCAGATCAAGAGGGTATCCAGTTTGAATATATATCTGCAGACATTACTAGATATTAAAATCATAAAATCTATTTAGTAATTTTGAGCAATATACCAGCAAGTATCATCACAACAATAATAACCAGACCTCAGGATTCTTTTCCATCTCAGCAGTGAGGGCTCCAATTGACCCAGGATGCAGCCTAACATCGTCATCCAAAAACAATACATACTTGCTCTCCTTATGCATTTGCTCCACCCCAAACTTGACAAGAACACAATTATAAATATATCAGAATGCTAGCATGCTTCTTGAAGCGAGAATAGAAAGGATAACATGTCATAACAAGGTCCTAGATATGAAAATAACAAAAAGTATGAGTTCACTACATCTTTTAAGTGAAGTAGACTAAAACTTGGAAAAAAGAAAAAGTTCACTAATGATAGTTAAAATACAAAGCAATAATTAGAAGAAGAAGTAGGATGCTAAGTACCAACTGATTATGAATCTTCTGACTACATGTTGTTGACAAACCAGCAACAACAATTTTAGCTTCAACTTCATCCTGCCGTGTAACAAATGATTAAGGGTCAGGAAAGAAGCTGTTTAGGCAAATACTCCAGATGCCAATATAAGTATGAGGATAGCGATGCCAATGACATACTCAGAGATTTACAAAGAATATGAACACATTCTTCGGTAATGAAAGCAATCACCATTATTCTCAGAAAGGTGAAAGCAGTTCATATAACAGTAGAAGCGAACAGAGTGTAGTAAACTTCAATAGAAAGATAAGCTTCTAGAACAGATAATGAATTTGAAATATAGGACCATCTTATGCTCTGCATAAACCATGAAGACACGACTTGTTACAATCGAGATCATCGGTTAGTTATCCTGAATAACCAGTATTTTCAACACAAAAATACATCAATCCTTCAAATCTACCTTGAAATCAACCAACAAGCGAGATACAGCATGATAAGCAGGGTCTTCTTCACTTTCCACTACAAAAAGGAATTCCAATGGACCGCCATATAGTGATGTAATCTGCATTTATGCACAAGTCAGTAATAGCAGAAAACACTCATAGGAGAATAGCTTCTAAGGACCAATAATAAAGCTCAAAAATTAGAACCAAATAAGATTAACATTAGAGATATATTGCACTTATCTTCTTGATGAAGGAAATTACAGGAAAAAAAAGAATGAAGCAGTCTTAGCCAATAATTCTTTAAATGTATAGTCCAGATGTGTAAACTTTATCTTGAAGACAAAACTAACACTAATCATCAAAGAGTTTAGAGATCCAGGCAACAAACAACATCAGTAAAGTCATATAACCTGTGGCTGATAAAGAACATTGAGAACAGGAAACTGAAAATAATAAAGATAAATGGCACACTGATTTTCCTCAGTTTCCTTTTCCTCGAACAAGGATGAAAAATAAGCAGAAACAAGAAAATGTGGGAAACAACTTCAAGAAAACAGAACTGCTTTACCTGACTTCTCCAGTTATGTAGATTGTGTTCTCCAAATCCCTTTAAAGGCATAACAACAGACACTCTAGGTAGATTGACCTGGTTAGAGTGCTCCAGTTCATGAATATCAGAACAAAGAAATGCAAAACTATTGCCAGCTTTCATGTTATCCTTCATCCGCTTGATCTCTCTATTCCTATTCAAAAGGAAAATGAAAATTTCTGTGATATCTTACAACACTCTATTCTAGGAAAATGATGCCCAAAGACGGGAAAGGTATGTTGATCAAATCTTGGTACCTTACAAAGGCAGCAAAGGCCCACCCAATAGCAAGACATAAGCAAATTACACATCCCTGCAGCACAACCAAAACTTCATTTTCTTCTAAAGCCTCATAAAATTCTAGTTAAGATTGACAATACAAAAAACAGAAAACAAGTCAATGAAAAGTGAATGCTATTGAAAAGACATGGTCAGGTGATAAGTATCTCCAGAAACCACCAATGGCCAACAGGAAAAGATGTTATTGCTGCAACAACTCATACCACTGCCTTTCCTACAGAACTCAGTATGTGACCATGAACCCAAAAAAGATCTTAGATAACTTTCTTCAGGAAAATTCAATTGCTCAAAAACTTCCTCAACATCTTTTATCATGATATCACTGTATTCTCCCCATCACATCTGCACTCAGTTTCTAATAAAATTTACCTTTGAATGCCTAACAATGTCAAAAAGTAGCCACTGAAAGGTCTCACAGGGAAAAGCATACTCAAGTTCAACAGTGCCACTAACTACACTTGCTAAAATTATTATACTTGCATGGCATAGAGATAGAAAAAGCATCAGGTGGAAAAACTAGAAGAAAATCTAACCACGCCACTACAATGATATTAAAAATAAAGCTATGAAAGATTTGCATCAAATAACCACGCTTAATTTGGCAGCCACAGCATGGACATCAATGTGACTTAAAAAGCTGTAGGATATTCAAACTAATCATCTCCAAGAGGGAATAAGAAGCCCGAGTAGCTAACATTTCTCTCTAAGGCCAATCAGTTATAAACCTGATCAACACTAAAAGGAAAAACAAAAAGTAAAAAGCAATTCCCCTGCCAAGGTTTCCATTGGTTCAAAGTTGCACAGCCTTCAACAACTGGCCGCTGTCAGCAATGTAATCTGCAACCATTAGGTTATCATAGAGCAACCTCCAATTCATCAACTTGTACTTAAAAGAGTTTTTGGCCAAGTAAGGGTATGGAAGACAAAAAATTCGATTGAACATCATTCAAAACATAAGATTCCATAACTGACTTCGATGCCAAGAGATAGGTAAGTACACTCCTAACAAATAAAGCTCTCAGAAATAATTCAATCAAGGCGCATCAATTAGAGTAATTCCTTCCCACTAAAATCTAGATCTCAAAATGATTGCACCAAGAAACAAAAAGTACGTATGAAAAGTTAAATTGCGAGAACTGGGGAACTTAACAACTGCACTGGCTGCTTAGTCCTCCAAGAGTTACTTATAAATGCATTATCTTTTTCCTCATCTCAAAAGGTCAACTTCCACTCAAATCTCAACCTACCCTAGCTTCAGTTGATAAGTCATATTCAAAATCGCTCCACTAGCATTCCGCATACCTATATAAACCAAAAATCCTAGATGCTACAGTCACAAAGCAGACAGCTCCATCCTATAAAATGATGCTAATAAATAAGAGACAAAATAGCTTTCTTGTTCCCCACTTTCCCAGGTGGACACCACTCATAATCGTCCACCAAAAAGAGAAATTTCAAATATTACAACAAGAATAAAAGTTCAAATTGAAAACGGTAAGGAAAGGAACTCAAATCCGTTAACATTGACGCCAAAGGAAACAGACGCCGATCGACGAAAAAAAAAAACAGCAACAAACCTGGATCTGAATGAAAACGGCGATAGGACTACAACAGGCTCTACTCAAAGCGAATATCAGCGAAACGAACCCCATTGTAGCCGCCGTCGCTCTCCGACGTCGATAGTATAGGCCAAGATTCGAACTTCACCCCACTCTCTATCTACAACTATCACTATCAAACAACCAATCAATTAAACCAAAATGCGTTACACTGCAAACAGAAAATAATGAAAAGAAACAGAAACACAGAGAAGAGTGACAGACAGAGAGAGCTTAGGAAAAGAGTCTTTGTACGAGTGTGTACAGAGAGAGACCAGCTTGTAATTCATTCAATTTCTTCTTTTTTTTAATTTTATTTTAAATGAGGAATAAAGTAGCATATCATTAATTATCATACATAGCCTAGGCCCGAGTCGGAAAAGAAAGCAAGCACTCAGGGGGTGAGCGAGAGGGAAAGACCGTTAGTTATGGGCAGTTATTTATAGGTATTCATTGACACGTGTAGTGATAATTGGCACGTGTGAAGTTCAAAGGAAGCCCATGTGGGTGTATTGAATATACCGAATCTCTGGATTTGATTATACCCATTGAATTGAGTGTTAATATATTGTTTAAAAAGGTTCACATTACTTGATCAAAACAGAGACGCAAGTTACCAAAATGACAAAATCTTATCAACTAAGAAAACAAAACCTGTGTGCTTTGACGACCATTTCCAAAGGAATGCTCGAAAACAACATCACGAGGATTTAAAGTACCTTGATTATGATTGATTGGCCTTGCAGTTCATCTAAAGTTGCTAGTTACGTTAATGAGTTGGCTTATAATTATGCCAGCTCATAAGTTTCATCTCATGCTTTCGTCGACCCTAATTTAGATTTTTGGGGATATTTTAACCTTTTTCTTTTGTAAAGTTATGCTAACCTTAAATGGGTATAATAGTCAATGGCTGTGTTAGCTTTTAAATAGGACCTGCATGTCCTCTACTCGAATCCAATATACTGAACTGAAAAACTATACGGGCTAACGAATAAAGAATGTCCCTTTACATATATGTTGATTTATATTCTTTTATGGGCTGTATAATCTTAGTATTGAATTTAAATCCACCGATTTTGGATAGATTGTGAAGCAACTCTTGTTTTAACCATTTAATTTGGTATTATTTTAGTTTCAAGTGTTTATTTTAAGAATAAAGCTTAACCAGGAACCAAATATTTAACATATACTAAAAAAAATGCAGAAAGAATTAATTTTTTTCTCTCAAATAATCTCTTTTTCCTTCAAAATAACAGTCTCAAGTCACTACTTTTCTTTTAATATATAAGGGGCTAAATTTTAACATTTAAGTCGTTTAGACTAAATTCAATAAATTGATAAACTTAAAGAGTTTCTTTTAGTATTTCCTACTCAAGGCATTCAATTTTGATAATTTAAACTTTTGCAAATATAAAACTCTTTGTTCTTAAAAAGAAACTTATTGAAGATACACTTGTGAATAAGAGTTACTATATCTCAACTAGGAGTTAACATTTTTACCTTATTTAGGATTAGTATTTATTAGGGGTTGAGATTTTATCTTACTTTAAGATTTAATGTTTTACTTTATTTAAGAGTAGTGTTGATTATATATATCTTTGTATATACATATAATCTTTTAGAAATCAAGGGGAATTGTTCGATCTTAGATATTGACCATGGATCTTCTACTTACTATCAACAAGGCTTACGCCTTAATTATTATAAAAGAACGCTACAAGTCCATTGTTCGAGGTTAGGAAGAACATGTGGAGGTTGTGGCCCTAACAGTACAAACTATGACCAAACTAAAGCTTGGTCCTTAGGTTGGACAATCACAACAAAAAGGGGGCAGCGAGAGGCGATGCACATACTATGATAAGACTAACTACACAGTTTCAGAGTGTATTGAGATCATCAACTATCCCACTTGGTAGAAAGGACCATGAGGTTGAGGTTGCATCAAGCCAGACTGTGACCAAGAGTAGGCCAACTCGGAGGTGGGTGAGCCCAAGGTGGATCTCAAACTTTTCATGTTGTAAAAGGAAAATCTAAAAGCAATAATAGCATTCCAAGTCTGTCGAGTGAACAATTTTAGATACTATTAATACTTTTAGATTGTGATAACTCTGAGAGGCTTTCTGGTAAGGATTTTGAAAACCTTACACAGATATTAAACAATGAGGCATCTAATCATATGTCCGGTTGCTTGGATTTGATGTGTGATGTCAAAAAGACCAACGCCTCTACTAGTAATTTAGCCCAATAAGGCCGATCATGAGAAAGATGAATCAAATCATATTAAGTCAAAATGTGACTTTAATTAATGTCCTTTATGTACCTAGTTTGACTTGCAATTTGGTTTCCATATATTAGTTGATTGCTGAGTTAAATTATTAAATTTTTTCCATTAATTTGCATTGTATAATATAAAATCGTTTCTCGAGAATGCCAATTAGAGTGGGTGAGCTTCATAAGGGGTCTACTATTTTAAGTCTACGATGTTGCATTTGGTTATGAAGACAAAAAGAGTGGATTCCTTCATAGTCTGGCATTAACATCTTAGACATCAGTTAAGACAACACTTATCTTTTATCCCTGATATTAACATGATAGATTTTAAGAACAAGAATATTTGTGATGCCTGTTTTCGAGCTGAACAAGCTCGCTCTCCTTTCTTATTGAGTGTTTACAATGCTACAATTTACTTTGATTTTATACACTATGATTTATAAAGGCCTTACCGTGAGGCATCATCTTATGTTGCGTACTATTTTATTATTATTATGGATGATCTAGTTATGCACTTTGGGTTTATTTATTGAAAAAAAGTAAGGCTAGTCGACAACTAATAGATTTTTGCAAATTGTTCAAAACTTAATTTGGGAAGATTATTAAGCGCATACAGAGTGATAATGAGTTAAAGTTTGATTTGGGGCCAACACAAGAATTCTATAGAGATAAGGATATTATTCATGAAACTAGTTACATGGATACACCACAGCAAAATAAGAGAGTATAAAGTAAGCATAGGAATATTTTGGAGATAGCAAGGGTGCTGTTATTTTAAATTGTTTTACCTATTTGTTTTTGGTGCGAATGTGTTTTGACTATGACTTATCTGATAAAAAATGTTGATTGTTAAATTAAACAAACAATTGCCATATGAGATTTTGTTTAGTGTGAGGTTGTCCTGCGAATATGTTAAAGTGTTTGGTTGCATGTGTTATACACATAAAAATTCAAGACTAAAGGATAAATTCGAGCCTAGAAATAGGTTATGTATCTTTGTAAGATACCTATATGAGAAGAAAGGTTAAGGTTTTATGACCTTAAAAAGGGTATTTTCTTTTTATGCTTGTGATGTTTCATTTCATAAAAGTGTGTTCCCTTTTGCTTAAAGTGACGAACAAATTGAGCATTAAATTTAGGATATTGATCACTTCTTTGAGGAAACGGGAGAGAAGACAAAATCAAGAGCGAAAATATAAAGTTAAAGGATAGTGTGAGTAATTCTTATGAGATTGCTAAAGCTTAAGAAACAAAGAGTAGACTATGGTGAATGACTTGTCAACCGGCTCAGTCGAAGGACTATATTCTTTATTCTACTATTATATGAAATTTGAGGCCATTTTTGGCCCAAATTTCTCGCCCCCTTCGAAGCCACCACAATATGAAAGCTCCTCCAGTACTCCTTATCCTTTAGCAAATTATGTGACATTTGATAATTTTTCTCATCTCATCGGGCATTTTTGACAGTCATAACCTCGAAATTTAAACCTATAAGCTCTATAGAAGTTGTGAAAAACATAAAATAATGTAATGCAATGGCTTGAGAAATTCTGACACTTAAAGCTAATAAAACATAATCTTTAGAGACTTTGTTGCCCATAAAGAAGTCAATTGACTATAAGTGGGTATTGAAGATTAAGTACAACTCAAAGAGGACTATTAAGCAATACAAGACACGATTGGTGGCAAAAGGTTTCACACAAATTAAAGGTCTCAATTTTTACTAGACATTTGTGTTAGTTGACAAGCTCGTGACCATTTGTATTTTTCTATTCGTAGTAGTTGTGCTAAGTTGGGAGTTACATCAAATGGATGTTAATAACACATTCTTGCATGGATATTTAGGGAGGAAGTATATATGAAGCTTCCTCTTGGATTCAGGATAAGTATGGAGATAAAGTTTGACGATTATGCAAGTCGATTTATAGATTGCACTAGGTTTCCCAAAATTGGTTCTCCAAATCAACAATAGTACTAAAGATATATAGTTTTGTTCAATCTTGAGTAGATTATTCGCTATCTACTTTTTAGAAAGGCAACTTATTTTTGGGATTATTAGCATATGTGGACGACATCATTTTGATGGGAAATGATACAATGGCTTGTTTGACTTTTAATAGGGACGACAATGGACTGGCCCATGGGCCAGCCCCTGCCAAGTTTATAAAATAATTTTTTAAAATTAAAAATATAGAATAATTTATTTTTTTAATTAGATTAGGGTCTGAGTTATTCAGACTCAAGCTTACTCGAGGCCCAACTTTTCTAAGTAAAACGATGTTGTTTTGTTTAGAATAATTGGACCTCTAGTTTGCCTGGGCCTAGACCTGACCCATAGGTCAGCCCATTGAAAACAACTAAATTTAGGCTCATGGGTCAAAAATTGTCATCCCTAACTTTTAAGTTGTACCTGCATAAATGCTCCAATATTAAAGATTTGGGAGTATTGAAGATTCTTAGGGATTGAATTGACCCGCACGTCCAAGGAGTTATTCTTATGTCAATAAAAATATGTTTTAGATATATAGTTTGAAATAGGGACCTATTTGGAAGAAAATTGGCGAACACTTTGATAGAGCAAAGTCACCATCTAATCTTAGCTAACGGTGAATTAGTGGCGAATGATTCGTGTTATCAATAACTAGTGGGATGCCTTATCTATTTCACAATCATTTAGTCTGATATTTCGTATGCGGTCTATATGTTGTCGTTGTTTACTCAAGCACCTTATAAAGAGCATTTTGAAGCAACTATGTGCGTTTTGCACTATATTAAAAGGAAAAAAGGTCAAGATATTCTCCTTCTGGTTGACAGTGATTTACAACTTCGAGTTTTCTGCGACTTAAATTAGATGAGTTGTCCTATTTCACATCATTCAGTGACAAAGAAATAGAGTATTATGTTCAAATCATTAGTGAAGGTCGAGTATAGGGCAATGACTGCTATTACCAGTGAGATGGTGTGGTTGAAATCTTTATTGGCTTCTTTAGGTATGGTTTATCGTGAACTCATAACTCCTTTTTATGATAGTCAGTCTGATATCCATATAGCGACTAACTCGGTGTTTCATGAATGCATAAAATATATAGAGGTTGATTGTCACTATGTCAGAGAGCAAGTTAAAGTCAATGTTTTAAAAACCGAACCAGATATCGAACCGGTTAAAGGAAATGTTTAAGATTTAAAGGTTCAACAGGTATGAAACTGCAATAAAATCGGTATATAATAAATAAAAAGTAAAATTTTTGAATTAAATCAACTTTTCGGTTACCTTCAATGTAGTTTAATAAATAATAACTCCTATTGTTAAAAATAAATTCATTTATTAATTAATTAGTTGATTTTGATATTTATCTTTTTTAATATTAAGATCCTAAACATAACATGTAAATATTAATTTTTTAAGGAAGTAAATAATTTCATTAAAATTTAATATTCTTAAAGGTTTTAGTTTAATATATAAAATTTAAATTGTGTCTATACAATATCATCTTTTTGTTATATATATATATACACATAATTTATTCAAATTTTTTAACCATTCAAAATTTCCCTCTTTTCTCGTATCTTTGAAAGAAAGTCATTACCAAATCCCATAAACTTATCTTGTTTTCTTACTGTATACCCAACTTTGAAGAGCAATTATTTCACTTGTTAATAGTTGTTGTCGTCTATTTCTCTACTTTTTGATTTTTTTATTCGATCATTGTCTTTCTCCATTATTGTACCTTTAAAAGCTTAACCTGAGCCACATCTATGCCTCTTTAGGGAGGATGTTTCTTGCGAGGTGGGGCATTTGTTGAATTTTCTTCCTCGGATACTACTATTTACGAGTTTAGGTTGATGAAAGGATTTGTTCTTAGTGGGTTCTTAGAGAAGAATAGAAATGGGTGCAGCCATTGACGAGAGTTTCAAGACAAAACAAACGAACTACTAGTATTTGTAACCTAAGGAAAGAGAGAGGTGAAGGAGATGGGTATAATGATACTGATAAAGGAATTATGGAATTTTTTTTAAAGGGAAGCTAAACCAAAGTCACACAACTAGACGAAGGAAACATATTCCCGATAAATCCTCTAAAAGGATCATATGACACTCGAAAGGTGTAATGTCAAAATAAGTGACTCCGACATCAAAATGACCCGCATAATTAGCAAGTCAGTCAACGCATCTGTTGCTCTCTCTATATATGTGTCGATGAACAACAGTTCAATTCCTATTGAACAGTTCATTAATGCCTCGAACTATAGAGTTGAGAGATTTGGCTCAATGATCAGGGGAAGATAGGATATCGATCACCATTGTGGAATCCACTTCAAGTTCGTTCCGTTAGCACCCCAAATTCCATGCTTGATTCAACCCGGTATAGACTCCCCAGAGTTCCGCGTTGACTGTAGAGTACCATCCAAGATTTTGAGTAAATCCTCCCCACCAGTTGCCTTCGTTGTTCTGGAGGAGCCCTCCTGTGGTAGCTACGGACGAGGCCCGTTTGCATGCACCATCAGTGTTTAATTTGAGCCAACCCGTGGGAGGTTTGCTCCATCAGATAAGTTGTTCCCATCGAGAGCGCGGACCGGCGAATGTCACTCTATTGTGCCACACTGCTGAATGGTGAAGCAAATCTGCATAAGACAAAATATGAAAAATTGGTGAGGATGGCCAAGAGAACTGATCATTGAAGAGGGACATATTCCTCCATTGCCATAGAAACCAGCAGGTAATGCCAAACAGGCTCAACCAGTCATGGCCCAAAACAATGCGGTGAGACTGGAGGTTGTGAGTGAGCCACTCCCTCGTTGGCGAAGTGTAGAAGTCCTGAGAAACGATAGTAAGAGGGAAGCTGTGCCACACTTGACGGGTTTTTACGCAGTCGCACACTACATGCAACAAGGATTCCTTTTGATGACAAAGAGAAAAATCGTCGTCCGAAGTGAAATGCCGTCGCACTCTTTCCTTGTTAGTAAGTGACCGCTCCTTCTCCAGGAGCTAGAGGAAAGAACGAATGCGTTCAGGGCCTTGCCACTTCCAGATGATCTTCCAGGCCTCATGTACCGGGGTAACTTCAATTTCCATGATCATGTCATACGTGGAAGCTATGGTGAACTGATCAGTGTCGGAAAGTCCCCAGATCAGTTTATCTAAACCTAAGTAGGGTTTCGGAGGAAAATTCCTTGCTATTACTTGACAAATTGATGGCGGAAGATGAGATTGGAAATCGTCCCATTTCCAAGTACCGTCTAATTCTATGAAGTCCCAGACTCTAGAATTGAGAATGGAATCAGGAATGGGAGATATGACTTAGGAAGTAAGGGGTCCTGTTCCTAAAAACCAAGGGTCACTCCAGAACCGAGTTTGTGCGCCATCCCCAACGCTCTATTTTATGCCCTGAATAACAAGGTGCCAAGTTGCCTTTATCCGTCAAATCATAGAACCCCCGGTGGCCTCAAAGGAGTTGGGAGGATTGGTAATGTCAAGGTTGTACTTCGCTGATAGTACCTTGACCCATAACACATTAGGATTAGCAATCATTGTCTCTCTTAGCTTAGCTAGCAAGGCATCGTTGGTGGCACGGATTCGTCTAAGGCCCAGTCCTCCCATCGCTTTGGGTTGACAAACATCCTCCTAGTTGACTAAGTGAATCCTTATGGTACCATTCAAAGAGTCCAAAATAAACTGACGCATCAATTTCTCAAACTCATCGCAAAGCTGGCGGGGTAATCGGACCGTCTGCATAATATAACTAGGGAGAGCAACTATGACTGAGTGAATCAAAGTGGTCTGGCCTGCTAGAGGCAGAAGGTTTGCAGTCCATCCTGACAGGCATTGTTGTACTCTGTCGAGGATGTGTTGATAGGTCTGTTTGTTGACTCGTTTATGAAGAAGAGGAACTCCTAAATAACGATCGAGGTCGTTCGTCTGTCTAAAGCTTAAGGCTCTGCTTAAGCTGCATGCCGTCTAAGGAGTCACATTGTGGGAAAAGAAACATCTTGATTTGTGAAGGTTGACTCGTTGCCCAGAGGCGGCACAAAAGTCATTTAAAAGATCTCTGATAACCCCCACCTGGTTCAAGGAGGTTTCAGAGAAAAGTATAAGGTCATCGACAAAGAATAAGTGCGATAGCAGCGGTCCATTTTTGCTAAGTTTAATAGGCTGCCAGCATCCGTGGGTCACCGCTTAAAAGATCATGTGCCCTAATCTTTCCATACACAAGACGAACAAATAGGGGGAGAGAGGGTCGCCTTGGCGAATGCCTTTGGACGTGCTAAAGGCGGTACTCAGGTCCCCATTCCAGTTTACTTGAAGGGGAACACTGATAATGCACTTCATGATCAGATTAATCAGAGAATGTAGCAGTCCTATATCAAAGAGAGTATCTTGGATGAAAGCTCGTGACAACCTATCGTAGGCTTTTTCCAGATCTAATTTTAAAGCCATAAACCCTTTCCACCCAGATTTCCGTTTCATAGTGTAGATCACTTCTTGGGTGATTATAATGTTATCCGTGATCAAACGTCCAGAGACGAAACTGCACTGAGTCGGAGCAACCAGATTATTGAGATAGGGTTTGAGTCTGAGCACAATGATCTTGGTAACGGCTTTGTAGAGTACTTAATATAAAGCAATAGACCTAAAGTGCGTAATCAAAGAGAGCAAAGGGATCTTCGGTATAAGGACCATGATAGTTCGATTAAGATCCGATTCCCAAATTTTGTGGTGAAAAATTCGTTGAATGAATAAGGTCAAGGAAGTTCTAACAACTTCCCATTGCGATTGGTAGAAAAGGGCTATAAACCCATCAACTCCGGGTGCCTTGTTTGGAGCCATACTGAAGAAAGCTCTTTTGATTTCATCAGAAAAGAGGGGACTGCCTAGCTCCGTAGAAGCTTGTGGAGGTAGGGGAAAATGGCCATGCAATAGCTTGTGCGCAGGTTGCTGTATGTCAGTGCGGTATATATTCTTTAGGTAATGCTGCGCTAATCGTCGGATGTTATCAGATTTTGAGACCATTGCACCATTTTCATCTTTCAAGGAAGTTATCCGCACTTGTCGTTGTCTGGCGTGAGTGATGGCATGAAAGAACTTAGTATTCCTGTCGCCTGGAGGGCCCATTGGCTTCTGGATCGCTGATGCTAGTAAAGTTTTTCTTGGCATAGGACCTGTTCCAATTCAGTTCGAAGGTGTTCCTCTAAGTCTCTAAGAGAAGGCGAATCATTGTGTTCAAGACACTTTTGGATGCCAACAAGCCTGGCCATGAGACGATTCTTCTAGTGAAAAATATTGCCAAACGTGGTAGAGTTCCATATCTATAATCTATCCACGAATCTGTTGAGTTCCGTACTAAAATCCTGGCTAGAGACGGGTCAATTTGCTGCAACAAATTGTCCAAAACAAGTATGGGTGAGCCAGGAAGACTGAAATCGAAAGGGCTTAATCAACGATGGAGAGTGTGTGCTCCTGTATAGAGTGATAAGAATAGGCCGATGATCAGATTTCAAGAAAGGTAAATAGGTGACAGTAGTAAGGAAATGATACCAATTATTAGAACAAAAAGCTCGGTCTAAGCGAGCAAGAATTTGGCCTCTCCTCCAGGTGTATCCAGGCCCTGAAAAGCCAAGATCCTGAAGATTGTAGCTATGCACACAATTGCTGAAGTGAGTGTTGACAATAGGATGTGTTCGGGAACCACCCCTCTTATCACCAATCTCAAGTTTGGCATTGAAATCTCCCCCAGTAGCTAAGGTTTTGGCGTGATACTCGCTATATGACGCAGATATTGCCATAGATAATCATGTAGCGAGTACGTCGGGTTAGCATAGATTGCCGTGAAGTCAAAAGACAGGTGATCCCATTCAATATTGGCATGGAAAAATTGACGTTGAGCAAGCAAGATTCGGACAACAATATCATCTTTCCACAGAAGCCAGATACCCCTCGAAAAACCTTTGGCTTCCACTCTAAACGAGTGTCCAAACCCTAGATTCCTAATAACTTTTAGTGCTTAGGGCCCACTGATACGGGGTTCGATCAAAACGACAAGAAACGGTTTGTGTAGGCGACAATAGTTTTTGATGACAGGCTTGAAGATCCGTCCTCCAGCCCCTTGACAGTTTCAAATTAAAATGGACATAAAAAAGGGTTAGGGAGGTTTAGCTATACAAATAGAGAGGTGCCGGCATAATCCGTCAACTCTCGATATTGCCGGCACCTCTTGATACGGGGTAATCAAATGATCCTGGAGATTTTCCCCTATCGACGTATTAGATTCTTCGTTATTGTCGTTGGCTGGAGGAATTACGTTACCCAGGTCTGGGGGTCATAACTGGGGTAAAATATGTGATTAAGTGGTCAAGGTCAAGGCTGCATTCCGATTGTCAACAATGAGTTCGATTTCCATGTCCCAACAGTTTGAGGCCTCATGTATGGGCAACGATATGGACGGGTCCTGAATTATTATGTCGGCATGTGAGGGGATCGAGAGGGCCACATGGTTCGGGCCTAGAATGGGCTGTGCATAGGAAATGGGCTTGGGAGTCGGCCTTGGGGGCAGCGGGCCATCTTAGGTTGGGTTCTGGGCTGCAAGGCCTATCTGCGGGTTGAGAGGGGTTAAAGATGGAATAGCGTGGGCTGGGGCCTTAGTGAGGAGGCCTGGTTTCTGGCCTAGATGATCCATGAAGGGGCTCGATGACGTCGTTGGTGCGCCAGAGGGAATCAGCCCATGTGTGGCTTTAAATGATGCCTGTTTCACTCAAAACTCCTTGGACGATGCGTGGTTCTTCGGTTTCCTCCTCATTTGATTCCTTGTCTGCGTCATCTGGTTTGCGGTTAAGGGAGAGGGCTCGGGTGCTGTGGAATTAGCTGTTGTAAACTCCAACGGCTTGAAACCTATTAGAGCCGCAAAACGCGATCCTGGCAGGCCTACGTGGCGGGAGGCCGGTGGCTTGTCTTGTTGGAGTGTTGGAGGGGTGGGAGGAGGGCGGCGCAGACGCCGCTGTACTTGCATCCACGACCTAAACTTGGGTGTTCTCGCCAGAGGGAGAATCGCCGCGACTGTCGAGTTGATCTGTTGTTGTGGTGGTCGCGGGGGAAGACTCAGGGTTGGGTGGAGGTGGGGAGTTGTCGATGCTGTTCCCTCGGCGGGAGACGCGGGGGTGGGGATTCTGGTTGGCCTGGACGGACAAGTTGAGCTACCATAGCTGATAAGCAAATTTGAGGGAGGCCCTCATAGGCCACCTTTATGAGTTCTCCGTCGAGTTCTACCGCAGATCTGAGCGGTGCGTGAAGATCAAGATCAACTGCTACCCTAGCAAATTTGCCACAGTGAGTGTTTTGCATTGTTGTATCGATTTTGATCGTTCTTTCAACCAAATTACCGAGAGCCGTGAGTATTAACGGATGGTATCTCGCTACAAATAATTTGGGGAAGTGGATCCAAGTCACCACATGCGATATTTTCCCTGTCGATGGACGGAATTCAGGAAACCAAGGTTGTACTAAGAGTGCATGGCCAGCGATAACTCACGGTCCTTGAGTGAGTGTACGAAGGAAATCATCATCTTCCACGAATTTTATAAGGTAAAACTCATTATCAAGATCGACCAATTTCATGGGGCCTTTAGGTTTCCACAGTGTAGCTAGTCTGGATTTGAGCATATTGAATCCTAGTTTCTGACCAAGTAACTTGATGATGACTGTGTTTGCCCAGGCTTAGTCAAGTTTCCCTTTGAATGTAGGAGATAATTCAATGCCCAATCCGTAGTTACCTTGGATAATAGAGATGTCGCCTTCAGTTGTTTCGATGACTTCCTCTTCTAGCCAATCCAATTCACCAGCTCCGGGGCCAGAGTCGGATCGGTTTGAAACCACTGCACTGTAGCTAAGTGGCTTGCTTGGATCATGGATGCAAGGGGAGGTGGATCCTCTTCCCATTCACGTATTCTGACTTTCTTAGCAGCATGTCGCGCAGAATCAGTGGAGTTGAGACAGATGACCAAAGAATGGCTAGAGGAGAGGTGAGAGAAGGAAAGTGGCAAAAAAGAACGTGGGTTTTTTACTATTCTCTTCACCCATTCATCTATTTCCAGATTCCCTGAAAGCAAGGCAAGGAGAAGCAAGACAGCTAAGGTTCCCCAAAAAACCCAGCCGGTTCATCCCGAAACGATCGGTTTTTATATATAGAGATTATTAAAAGAAACTAAACCAAATAACTGACCGATGTATACTATTTCAGGTCAAATTGATTAGTCGATTTAGTTTTAAAACATTGTTTACAGTAGAAATCATTGTTACCTTGCATGTAAGATCATAGTTTCAACAGACAAGACATTTTCACCAAAGCTTCTGGACGATAACAATTTAAATACTTCCATGACAAGTTTGGCATTTAAGATGTGCACATGTCAGCTTGGCATTTACGATTTGCATGCGCCAATTGTCATTGAAAATTTGGTTATAATTAGGTATCGCACATGATACATTTTATTTTAATTAAAAGTTAATATTTTAATTTAATTAGGAGTTAATATTTTATCTTAATTATGAGTTTTACATTATTTAGAAGTAGTGTTGATTATATATACCTTTATATATACATACATAAAATCTTTCACAAATTAAAGGGAATACTTTCTCTTTAGTATTTCTCCAATTTTACAAAATTAGCATCAACAGTATAGTATACAAAAAATAAGCATAAACTTGATCAAATAAATATGAACGGTTACCCAAAAATTGATTAAATTGTTGACAAGTAAGAGCACATTCTTATTTAATAGCATCCAACTGTAAATACATGTGAATGGGAGATGGTAGCAATCAAGCTAAGGGAAGGCTTGTTCGTTAAACATATAAAACAAAACTTGGAATATTTGCGTAGTGTAACAATTAAATCAACTAGAGTGGTTCTCTGAGGAAAATTGCAGAGCTGGGGAACTGGGCGTCCATAAACAGTCTGCTAATTGTTTGACATGTAGCAATACTACTCTAACCACGCTTCCAATGACATTATATCAATTAGGTGGCTCGAGCTCACATGGTTTTGCCAGCTTTTGCTTCCAAGACGAGACTATCCCAAAATTTTGACCCAAGATCCTCGTGGAGTCATGTCATGTGGCTTGGCCAAGTTCAAAAAAGCAATTATGCAAAAATGAAAATGCATCATTCAGCCAAACCTACCAGCCCTGACCCTCCTTTGACTCTTGTATCTGCCTCTCCCAGCCGATGAGTGTTCCTCACGTCCCATCCCATGCTTAGCACACAAGATATCTAAACACAATGAGAATAGTCCAAGAAGCTAATCTCTTTAACAAGTTGAGATATGACTAAGATGACTTGGAATGTTTGAAACTTGAATTTCTTATTCCCGAAGAAATTGACCTACTGCAACCCAATTCACCATTGCACAATGTTTTCATCACACAACATGGTATGGTAATGGTAAACATAGTCAACTTTGACTTTATAGGTAATTCTAATTTTGTTCGATTGTATTCTGTCCATTTTTGGTTCTTTGCTATTCTCTTTCTATCCCTCCTTTTATTGTTTAGCAATACTACATATCCCGTATTTATTTGCATGTTTATTAGGAATATAAATTTTGAAAAGTCCCACCTCATTCAATATACATATAAAATAGAAGAGACTTTTAAAGAATTCAATTAGTTTTTTCTTTTTTTAATCTAATTGTCATCGAAAATTTGGTTATAATAATTAAGTATCGCACATGATACATTTTTATCAGGCTAAATATATAATAGGGCTTAGAATAAATTCTATATTAATTAAAGACTATGTACTATTAAATCTTTTCAAATTTTACATAATAGCGAGATTTCTATTAAGTATTATTGTTCATATATGATAGGAATATTAGCCACATTGTTTTTCTTCTTTTCTTTTTACCTTTATAAATATTGTAGTAGTGAATAGTAGACCGTGGAATGAGAAGTTACTAACCTCAATTTTTAATTTTTAAGCCACTTGAAAAAATTATACGAAGAATCCCCGTCCAAACTAGGACGTTAAATAACAATAAATAATCCAAGACCAACAGTAAGCCTTAGGCACACCTTTCATCCCTTCCAAACCAATATCATGAATAATAATCTCTGGGATAAATTTGGTCTGACTAATAAAGATGCCATGATCGACCCACCAAAAAGTATTTAACATCTTAAATAGTAAACATCACCAAAGCCTGTTTAATCAACTCAATGGATGCCTCATTGTTTCCTGTTAATATCACGTCACCAACGTAGAGGAATAGAGCAAGGAAACCACCACCGTCGGTTTCTGTAAAAAGGCAATGATTATCATTCATTAATCAATCTATGACTTTCCAATATAACCTATCTTAGGCAAGCCATATATTCATTATTTTCACATTCTATACTTAAATCATTATAAACCAGTTTCTATCTAATTTTATAAACACGATTAATTTTACATTAATATTCTTAATTATACATATGTATAATTGAAATTATATAAAATAATTCAAATTATCTGACAATACACATCATAACAAGCAACAAAATATAAATACTGAATATTTTGTATCTTGTCAATTATTTATTTAATAAATAAAATTCTTATAAAAGTCATATATTTCATAAATCCACATATTTAATTATTAATCATTAATTTAATTAATCACTAAGTCAAAACATTATAAAGGTATAGTTTAAGGTTTTTTTATCTGATTTTCAAACTCAGCTATTTGATTGGTCTAATCTACTCCCTAGTTCATTCTCCAAACCTAGACATTTACAAAATTTTATTATACTTTATTTAAGAAAAATTTTAAACTCAATTATACTTAATAATCCAAAAATACTCCCTTTTTACTTCTTTATTCTTAATTATTAAAATACCCTTACTTTATCTTACCATCATAATTACTAAAATACCCTCAACTGTTAAAATTCATATTTTACCGATACATTCGTTTATTATTACTAAAATACAAAATACCTTGATAGGACTTAAATTCTAATTTTACCCTTAAATATTCACATTTCCTATTTTACCCCTTAATAGATCTTAAATTTTTTTTCTTCTAAAATTGACTTCTTCTTCATCCTCTCCTCTTCTCATAACTCCACTTCTTCTCATTCTTCCAGTTACATTATCTTTAATTTGTTTTTGTGAATTTCATCAAAATTGTTTTCACAAATAATTAGAATATAATTCCAACTAGAAACTAGTTTAGGATGATTGAATTTCACTAATAAAAGGGATAGAATTTAGCTAAAACTCTTACCTATATGAAGTTTTATGCCTTTTTAATAGATTTTGGAATTGTTAATCATCATGATTTTCTCTCTAATCTACTAAAAAATAAATAAAATAAGGAAATACATGAGAAAAGCTTTATATATAGGAGAAAGATCGTGTTTTTGTACATTTATCAGTTGGAAATATAGAGAAAAAGAACAAGAAGGAAGTTATTTCTATTCATTTTCTTCCAACTTACTTGACACTTTTATATCTTTACTCATCTCTTTTATTTTCAATGGGTAGGGTTTGCTTTTTAAATAAAGTTTGGATTTTACAGGCTTTACGGTTCGTCCCCTTAAAAGAATTTTGTCATCGAAATTAAATTACGTACCTGAGAATTTAGAAAAATAAGGATGCTAACGTCGAACTTCATCTTCTACTTCCCAGTTAGCCTCTCTCAGAGAATGATGATGACTCCACAAAACTCCTACCATCAGAGTCTTCCGTCTCCTTAATTTCATCAATATTCTATCCAAGATCTACACTAACTCCTTTTTGTAAGTCATATCCTTTGTAACTTTGATCTCATGCCTCGATATAACATGGCTAGGAACCTATTGGTACTATTTCAACATTGACATATGGAACACATCATGAATCTATGATAACAAGGTAAGGCTAATATACAAGCTAACGACCCCACACACTATACAATATCACATGACCTCTCTCTCCTACCAAACCTCAACATCCCTCTATAAGATGATACCCATATAAATTCCATAGTTCCAATATCGTACTTTATCTCCCAATGATGTTAATCAACATATCTCTTTTCTTAATCCTATGATTACTTTAAGCATCACCTTATTATCCCTATTATAATCCTTCCAACAATATGGCACCCTTTACATCCTAACATATCAAATCTCTATACCAACTGCCATATAATGCCCCAATTTTGTCATATCGATGTTAGACTGATGATTGTTATTATGTGCAAAATACATCAAAGGTAGATATTTATCCTAATCACCCTCAAAATTTAACACTTAAGCTTGTATCAAGTCCTCTAATGTCATAATCATATGCTCTGACCATCCATCTGAATAAGGGTTAAATTGCATTACTCGAATTTAACATACTCCTCAAAGTTATCTATAAATTCATCCGAAACTGGGAAGTAACTTGCAGGTCTCAATTTGATACAATGGACACTACAACCTCTTAGAACCTTACAATCTCATCAATATACAACTTGGCAAGGTTGTCTGCTGTACATGTAAGAAATGAGTTGATTTAGTCATTGATCGAGCGTCGTTAAGCTCGTCAAAATAAAATAATTAGACTTACTACTATAGTAGTGGTGAGTCTAGGTCGATCCCACAGAGAGTGTGTGTAAAGTTTATGAAATGAAATTAATTGGTATTTAGGTTTAACGAGGGGTTTTGTTTTTGAAAGAAGAAAATAAAATAAAACAAACTAATAAAAAAAATTAAAGAAAACATGTAAAAATTGATAAAAGTGGAGAATTCGGTAGGGACCCAATTATTTGGTTCAATCTCGGCCTACACCCTAATTAAGCATATTTCATTAATTTTTATTCTCAAACCTCTCCTAGCAACTATTAATTGTGAGTTAATAATTAATCCGAGTTTTGCCTTAGGTTCTATTTAATCAAGATACGATCGTTAATTAAACTTAACCACCGAATAACCTAGGATACGATCTCTAGATTTAATTAGGCAGTAGCATTACGAATTAGAAAAATCGATTAATCAAAATAACAGCCACATATGATGCGTCATTTAACCTAAGTAATGTTATCCCTAATGATTACGAATCATTAGTCGCTACACAAATAACCAAACAATAAAGAAAATCCGATTATCCATACACAATACCCAAATCAATTAAAACAAGATAACACAATCAATTCCTAATGAGAGAAAGAAACAACAAAATAATAAAAAAATACTTAACCCGGGTCGTCGACGTTAATATTACCTCCGAACCGGTGTCAGGACTTTTAGCCTTTCATAGATATTTTTCAAAAAATTGCTTCAGCCCCCATCTTCATGCCTAGCCAAAAACATATTGCTTACCTCACTGCCGCAAGCTTAACTTTACTGTTCATCGATTTAACGAATAAACCTTAAATTTGTCTGCTGCTTCTCCTTATGCACTGTAGTCTCTGCGCCCGCTACTCCCTTCAGCCGCACCAGTGCTCCAGCTACTGGAGTCTCACGAAACCACAAGCCACGCCTGCTCCAGCCTCAAGCCCGTTGTTGCGTCTTTTACATCTGCGCTTCACAGCTGTACCGTCTCTCCTTTGGCTGCGCCTGTTACGTGATACTCCTCTAGCCAATTGATTTGACAATTTTATTTAACCTTCCTTGTGTGTCTTGTGCGTTACCCAGTGTTCTGTATTTCGTACCGTTCCGGCCAAAAATCGGAACCGAAACGGCCATAACAGTACCAGGTATCAATTTCGGTCGGTACCGGCCGATTCCGGTTGGTACCGGCCGGTACCGTCAATACCGGAATATTTCGGGACCATTCCATAAAATGAAAAATTAGAGGGGTCATTTTGCAAATAAAAAAAATTAAAACCTAATTTATCTCTACCCTCCCGCCGATCGCCGACCGCCGACTCTCCCTCTCTCTTCGTCTTCTTCTGTCTTCTCTCCCTTCCGCCATCGTCGCACCTCCGGCCTGCCTCGCCTCGCATCGCCTCGCCTCGCCTCCGGCCTTCAACCGTCTTCTCTCCCTTCCGCCGTCGTCGCACCTCCAGCCTTCTCACGCCGACTGCACGCCCATTGACTGACCTGGTAAGATAGACAGGCCAAAAAGATGCAAGAAGAAGAAATGGATGCCGAGAAAAGCACCGGCTAAATCTAATTGTTGGCTGTGCGAGTAGGATGAAATGTGCCCCACACGCTTCGTGTCTGCAGGAAAAAGAGAAACAAAAGAAGTGATAAAAAGACAAATATCTATAGTTCTATGTAATGTTTACTCTTATTTAAACCCCTAAGCTGGCTAACTATGGAGCTCTGATCAAAAAGAGCTCCTATATTTATTATGTTACTGAGTACACGTAGAACTTAGTATTGTCTTGTCTTATGTGTTGGCAAATATCTGTGTAGATTTGGTTAGTAGAACTCTCTTCCAAAAGATTTGGTTAGTAGAACTGTCTTTATGATAGCGATTACCAAAGCAGTAGTACCTACGCAGGATCTAAGCCTAGCATGTACGAAAATAAATTAGATTTTGTGTGGGGATCAAATCAGCTTGGGTTATGGGATACCATTTATTTTAGCCTTTTCTGTTTGCCTCTTTCGCTATTTGCTCAAATTAGTTAACCGCGACATTTTATGTCCATTGGCATTAGCAGTTCTTTGAATTAGAAAACAAAAACGTTACGTAATGTTCTTTAAAGAAATGTTAATAATTTTAAATTGTACATTAAAAGTTATTATAATATTTATCAGTGATATTCGTACAATTATAATAATGTTACATTAGTTATACTAAATGAAAATTTTAAAAATTTATAATATAATAAGCTCAATTATATTTGATAAATAATATTTTTATTTTTATTTATTGC
>JANKOD010000192.1:8956914-8967364 GCA_026284645.1 Erythroxylum acuminatum
TAAACTAGTAAAGTATACAGTACAGCTGTATAATATATCAATATGGACTATTTTGCAATTTTTAAAAAGTTTAGGGATCATTTTATAAAATTAAAAAATATCCCGAAACGGTACCCGGTACTGACCGGTACCGGTATAGTTCCGTTCCAGAGCCCAATTCGGTACCAAGTCCGGTACGATATTCAGAACTTTGGTTTAAAGAGATGATGCCTAATGAATTAGATTGACTTTTAATTTTTTATTAAATCCAAGGATCATGATTTAAAGATTGGTATGCATGAACCTAGGGTTTTATTGGATTGACTTTGACTTAGGACTATATTAAGATTGTCGTAATGTTTTATAAATGAATGCTTAAGAGTATGAATTATTCTTGGACTTAGGGTTTGGAAATTTAAGATATGGGTTATGCGTGTTGAATGGGTTGATTGAATGTGAATATGTGTTAGGAACTTTGTTTTACTACTGCCTATAAGATGTTCGACGTATGTACCCTTTGAATCTCTAATGTCAAACGGTTTTACTTAGCTATTGAACTATTCATCGGTCATAAACTATCGTGAGCCCATCACTGCCACAAAGTTATTAAAACTTTAGTAACAGTAAGGTCTATGGAAATGTTTCCAAAAACTTTAATTATAAGCATTCTCTACATTTTAAGTCCTAAGAAAAATATATGAACTAGTATATTATATTAAATATGAAATTGTCTTTCTTGCAGGCCGTGTTTTGTGTTGAAAAGTGTCGATAATTGTCCAACCTAGTTTATCTTCTTTGTAGTCTGTAGTTGTCCGTCTATCAAGGCAAGTCATCCAACTAATTAACTTCTACAATGTGTTTAGTTTTGTGTTGTTCTTTGCAATTTTCTTATAATGATTGATGAGTTTTTATGTTGGGATTTAATAGTCTAAGTATTTACTTTTGGTTTTTGTTTAAATTTAAACATAAATACTTGAACTTCAAAGTGATTAATTCAAAATTAGTATTAACATTAGAATGTTCATGATAATCCTTTGCATAATAAACCCTTAAGATGGTATATAGGCTGGAAACCTATAATGCAACTCCCATGAAGCTTATCGGTGAAAAATTCCACAAGCTTAGGAGTCACAACGAGAACTTGCTTTCTCGATTCATATGGTGAAACAATGTCATGTACCATAGTGCTTGTTTAAATTCAACTTAGTATTAACATTAGAAATTCACGTAATGTTCATGACAATCCTTTGTATAATAAACTCCTAAGATGGTATATAGGCTATAAACCCGTGATGCAACTTCCATGAGGCTTATTGGTGAAAAATTTCAAGAGCTTAGGAGTCACAGCAAGAACTTGCATTCTTAACTTATGTGGTGTGACAATGACACATACCAAAGTGCTTATTTAAACTTAAAATTTGAACATGAACTTGTAGTGATTAATGGTTATATTATAAAGGCTGAGGATTGCATTTAGTAGTTGAGTTATTTACTTTTAATTATATAGCTAGATGGACAAAAGTTGGATGTCTCATCAGAAATGGTCCACTGAATACTTAGAAGGAGTAAAAAGTTTCATCGAATGGGTGATAAATGTTTTATTCATTGTCCATGTATAGATTGCTTAAATGTTGACATTCAAAGTCAAGATATGGTATATAATCACTTGCTAATTTGAGGCATAGATAAATTCTATACTCCATGGCTTTATCATGGTGAACATAAGGAAGCAAGTTGTAGTAGAAGTGTTGGTATAAGTGTCGATGATAGTAACAATAATGATGTAGATGATGGTGATGATGATGATGGGATTGCGGAGATGTTAGATGATTATGGGAATTATATGGAGACAATGCATCATACCAGTTTGCCTAACATAATTGGTAGTATTACAAAAGATAATTTTTGGAAGTTATTGAAAGTTGCTCAAGAAGAATTATATCCAGGTTGCTCAAATTTCTCACATTTATCTTTTGTTGTCAAATTGTTGCATTTAAAGGTCTATAATAAATGGATTAATAAGTCTTTTGACATACTAATTGACTTGCTCAATGATGCATTACTTGTTGGACACAAATTGCCTAAATCTTACTATAATGCAAAGAAATTGTTAAGAGACCTTGGATTAGGATATATATCAATACATGCTCGTAAGTATGATTTTGCTATATTTTGGAAGGATAGTAAAGATCTTGAAGAGTGTCCCATTTATGGTACATCAAGGTGGCGAGTGGATGATGGGAGAGGGAAGAAGATAATGCATAAAATCTTGAGATACTTTCCTATTAAACCACAACTACAAAGGCTTTTTATGTCAACAAAAACAGTCATAGATGTGAGGTGGCGTAAAGAGAAACAAATTGATGATAACATTATGGGAATTATATGGAGACAATGAATGATACCGATTTGCCTAACATAATTGGTAGTATTACAGAAGATAATTTTAAAAAGTTATTGAAAGTTGCTTAAGAAGAATTATATCTAGGGTGCTCAAATTTCTCACAACTATCTTTTGTTTTCAAGTTATTGCATTTAAGGGCTATAATAAATATAGTAATAAGTTTTTTGACATCTTAATTGACTTGCTCAATGATGCATTACCTATTGAACATAAATTGGTCAAATCTTATTATAATGCAAAGAAATTGTTAAAGGACCTTGGATTAGGATATATATCAATATATGCTTGTAAGTATGATTGTGTTATATTTTGGAAGGATAGTAAAGATTTTGAAGAGTGTCCTATTTATGGTACATCAAGTTGGCGAGTGGATGACAGGAGAGGGAAAAAGATATTGCATAAAATCTTTAGATACTTTCCTATTAAACCATGACTACAAAGGCTTTTTATGTCAACAAAAATAGTCATAGATATAAGGTGGCATAAAAAGAAACGGATTGATGATAACATTATACGTCATCCAAAAGATTCAATGGAATGGAAAGACTTTGTTGGAAAGTTTCCATGGTTTGCATAATATTGTCATAATGTTCGACTTGGTTAGCCTCAGATGGATTTAATCCTTTCAGTAATATGAATACTTCTTACAGCATATGGGCAGTAATATTAGTATCATATAATTTACCTCCATGGAAGTGTATGAATGAGCCTTGTATGTATTGTCTTTGATTATTCCATGACCTACTACTCCTGGTAAGGATATCAATGTATACATGAAACCATTAATTAATGACTTAACCGATCTATGGGAGGTTGGATTAGAAACTTTTGATGTTGTTCAAGGTGAAACATTTATAATGCATGCGATTGTTTTGTTGACTATAAATGATTTTCTAGCTTATAGGAATTTATTTGGATGGAGCACTAAAGGGTTTATGGCTTGTCCTACGTGTAACTATCAAACTTATTCAATGAGGCTACGAAGTAAAATATGTTATACAGGACATTATCGTTACTTGGAACATGGGCATAGATGGTGAAGAAGCAAATTGTTTAATTGCAAAGTAGCATTAAGTGAAGCTCTTTTGCAGTTGTCTGGTGATGATGTGGTTATGCAGCTATCACACTTAAGTGACATTACACCTGACAAACACCCAAGTAATAGAAAGTGCAAGTGAAATGTGTTGAGCTCAATGGGAATAAAAAAACATAATTTTAATTTGCCGTATTAGAAAGAACTGTTATTAAGGCATAATCTTGATGTGATGCATATTGAAAAAAATATTTGTGAGAATATTTTAGGAACCATTATGGAAATTGAAGGCAAATTGAAAGACATAATTAAAGCAAAACTAGACGTGGAAGACATGAATATAAGAAAAGATTTGCATTTGAAAAGAAGAGGTGATGGGTCACACATTATTCCACCTGCTTCTTACTCCAAAGCAAGCTTTTTGTCAATTTCTTAAATCAGTCAAATTTCATGATGGGTATGCATCGAATATAGTCCGTTGTGTTAATATTAAAGAGGGAAAAGCATCGGGGTTGAAAAGCCATGATTGCCATATACTTTTGCAACGATTACTTGCTATTGGTATACACATATGTTTGTCGAAGGATGTGTCTGTAACTTTGGGTCAATTGGGTGAGTTTTTAAAGCAATTATGTCACAAGACACTTAAAGTTGAAGAGCTTGACAATATGAAAAAAGACATAGTTTTGATTCTATGTAAGCTTGAACTACTATTCCCCTCATCTTTTCTTTTCTTTTTAATGTTATGGTGCATTTGGCAATTCACTAACCATAGGAAGCAAAATTTTGTGGATTGGTTCAATTTCGATGGATGTACCCCATTGAAAGGTAATTTATATTAACTTCTAATTTTTTTAAAGTTATTAGTTAGTAACAATTATTAATGTTTTATATTTTGTTTAGGTTTTTATGCTCTCTTAAACATTATATACGTAATAGAGCTTGACTTGAAGGTTTTATTGTAAAGGTTTATATAGCAAATGAATGCTTGACATTTTGTTCGATGCACTCAAATGACGTCAAGACAAGATTTAATAGACCAGAACGTAATTTTGATTTTGATCAAGATGGTGGCTTACTAGTTTTCATCCAAAAGTTAGGCCACTAAAGACGAGTTAGAAATTGCCCATTGGTATATTTTGAACAATTGCAAGGAAGTCAACATATATATGGAGTATGTATATTAATTTTGAATCAAAATTTCATATTTGAATGTTTTCATTTAATCTATATTTCCTAATCTCAATTTATTTTTTTAAATAGAGAGCACAAAAAGATTGTTAATGTTGAAGAAAGACATAAAATTAAGTTCTTATAATGGTTTAAGACTTGAGCAAGTTATATATTAATGGAATATTATGAACTTATGACAATTTGTATGTCAGATTTCATTTTGTCGTATAGATGATACAAAAACATAACCATAACATGCAAGAGGTGACAACTACATTATATTCTTTGGCATTTGGGCCTCATATGTGTGGGAAAAAATATATAGGTTGCATTGTTAATGGGGTTAGATTTCACATAGAAGATCGAGACAGTTGACTTAGAAGCCAAAATTGTGGGGTTGTTGTTGAGGGATTTTGTGACGATGATTTTATTGATTTCTACAATGTCATCTCTGAAATAATAGAGTTGCATTACGTTAAGGACAAAAAAGATTGTTCTATTTAAGTGCAAATGGTTTAATCTTGTTGACATGAAAGTGAATGAGAATATTACTAGCATCAATGTTAGTAAGACATGGTATGATAATGACCCTTTTGTCCTTGCAAGTTAAGTGAAGCAAGTTTTCTACGTCAATGATACTGTAGTAGGTAAAAATTGGAAGGTTGTTCAAAAGTTTCAACACCAAAATCTCTTCGATTTTTGTGAAAGGGATAATGGTCTAATCGGTGAGGATGGTGAAGTATATCAAGAGATTGAATCAGAGTTGAATAATGAAGCCATTCGAATAGAATATGTAGATATATCATCATTCCATAGGAGAGATGTTAATCCCAATATAGTACAAGTGGATGAAGTACAAGCTAATCTTATTGTAAAAAGAGATGAAGACTATATTGAGGATGAATTTTATGACAATGATGATACTTTAGCTGAACATAATAGCGATGTAGAGTTGAATAATAATGTAATTAATGATGATGATTTTCAAGATGTTGATCATGTTGATTGAAGATCAAAAAATTGTTGTTTATACGGGATTGTTGTTTATATTGTTTGAAAAATTACAAGCCACCATTTTAATTAACTTATGATTAGCCATTTTTTAAAAGCAATATATTTCATTATGCTTCATTTTGTACAAGATATGTATTTCATTATGCTTCATTTTGTAAAAGTTATGTATTTCATTATGCTTCATTTTTATATTTAATTATGCTTCATTTTGTAAAAGTAATGTATTTTATTATGCTTCTTTTTGTATTTCATTATGCTTCATTTTGTAAAAGTAATGTATTTTATTATACTTCAGTTTGTATTTCATTATGCTTTATTTGTAAAAGTAATGTATTTTATTATGTTTCATTTTGCAAAAGTTATGTATTTCATTATGCTAGTCTTCATTTATCTTTCAAATGTTGTGAAGTATGTATAACTTTGTTCATAAGTTATCATTGAATCACTTCTTATAACTATGTTAGTTTAGGCACTTCTTATTACTATGTTGATTAAAGCAAAAATGCCTCCCTTGTATGAAATGCACATCACTAAATAATTGAAAGTTAAACTTTCATTCTATAAGCATGTAATAAAATTTGTAAAGAGTTGGTAACAATAGTACCAATACATGTATCAAACTCCTTATTGAAAGAAACTACAGCCATATTAATGTTAATTTCTGAAATACGATTCAAATTTTCTTTATATTTGTTATATTGGTTATTTATAAATAAAGAAAAATCAACACTTGTAAAGTTTTAAAGTTATACATTGTTTCGTTTAACAAATAATGAACTTTGTAATGAATGGAAGACGTAAAAAAATGTTTCTAATGTGATTCAAACTATGGGTCCAAAGATCCAATAATCTTCTTTTTTTTAATTGAATAATATATTTCTATAGCAGGAACTAATACAAAATAGTAACAAGTTCGCGGCTTAGAAGCCTTTAGGGGTCATTACAAAAGATTAGTAGAAGAAGAAATAAGTAATAAAAACAAAGAGCAACTTTTAGGAAAAAAATGTTTAATTACCACCTATGGTTCCAATCATCTTTGATTATGATTTGTTAATGTTTTGTCAAATGCTTTGAATTGATTTTACGAAAAATTTGACAAGTTCTTTATGTTATTATTCTAATTAATTTTATTTTATATTGAAAAATCATAGAGAAATAATTTAATAATATTTTATATTAGAAAATCATTATAGATATTCAATATAATAGCACCTAGACGAGACAAGGGAAAGAAGGTGGCAACTAGCAAAGATGTTCCACCCCCACAATAACCAGATCAATTCGAACCTATCCAACAAGGATAGCATACTTCATCCATTAATAAAGCCAGTCAACAACAACCTCTATCTACCCCAAGTGCTGAGGGATCTTCAGGTTTGTGATACTTTACCACCTATAATTACACTTATCTTCAAATATACATTTACATTTTAAATGCGTTTTGTTACAATTTTTTTTCAAGTTCCAATACTAGCATCAGAAAAAGAGGTAGAGGTATCATTAAAAGTTCTGAGTTGCAACGTATGAATACTACAATGAACAACAAGTTGTCCGTTCATATTGACACCTTCCAAGGTCGTCTTATTGACAAGATCTAATTAGGAAAATTGTCCAGTGAGTTAGGGGTCATTTTCAAGATTGAATTGTCTTACCTTCAACATGCTAAGCAATTGAAGGAAGGCAACTTGCTACAGAATACACTGGACAAAGTTTTGGTAATTTTTCAATTTGTTTAATTATATGCATTTTTAAAATTATTTAAAGACTAATTTCACTTTCACTTGGTGTTCACGAATGAAGCTCAATATCGTCGATATTGAGAACCCTAAAGTGTCAAGTTGTGTGAGTTCACTATTGAAAAAAAAGGCGAAGGATTATTGTTATCGACTACATAAATACTACAAATCTTTTTCTTCGAATGAGGAGGTAAAGAGACATGTTCTCGAGCAGGTGACTCCAGAAAATTGGATCCAAATGTGTGATTATTGGTCCTCTGCCAACGTTAAGGTTTGTCTTTTTTCTCTTCACATTTGCTTCAATTATTCTTGTTTCTCAGTTTAATGACTATTTCTTTTCTTTATTTAGGAAAAATGTGAGAAAGACAAGGTTAATAGAGGAAAAATAGAGTCAGAAGGAACTGCATGGAGAAGACTGTGATAGGATCACACTCTAAAAACTCACACAATACAAGGAAGGTGAAGGCTGAACTTCTAAACAAGTGCAGAATAATTATGTAAGGATAAAATTTTGTTTAATTTTTCTACCAATTTATTTATGTAGTGCTAACTAATCATTTTTAAAATTATAGAATAAGACGCAGGAGTTGTTGCAAAGATCATTGTTTGATGAAAATGAGCCAAACGTAGATGAGATTTGCAACAACGTCCTTGGTACAAGATCAACATTTGTAACCACGCCTCAAGAGGAAAACCGGTCGCTTAAGGCTCAGTTTCAATGTAATGAAGAAAAGCTAGAACGTAATGAACAAAAATTAGACTGTATTGAACAAAAGTTGATCAAGCTTGAAAAGATGATCAAACAAATACTTGGGCCAAATTATGTAAGTAGTAGTGACAATGAACACGAGTCCTAGTTTGTATATACATTTTTTATTAACATTTCTAAATAACATTTTTAATATAAAAATGCTTCTATTTTTAATTACTTTATTTTATTTTCATTTAATTAATTATAAATAAAAAAAATTTTAAATATTACAAACAATAAGATGGATTAAAAATCTTACCATTTATTATAATTAATTGAATTTTTTAATAGGATTGTTTAGACAAAAATCAAAACTCATTATCAAAACTTTTTAGCTACGTTCTTAAAAACGTAGACAATAATTTTTAAATTTTTTTAAAAATTATATAATAATTAAATAATTAAATAAAAAACGTAGCTAAATAGATTTGACTATTATTCTCAAATCGTCACCAAAACATTTTAGCTACGTTCCAGAAACCGTCACGAATAACTTTTACCTACATTCATGAAATTGTCGCTAAAGCTAATTTGCTACGAAACAAAACACGTTGAAAACTTTTATTAGCTACAAATATAGTAACGCGACTAATAACTTTGAGTCACGAAAAGAAAGCATCCTGAATTATCTTTCGCGACGTTTTTCCTTTTCTTCGCTTATCACTTTTCGTGACATATTTGGATCGAAGCTAGATATTGTTTGCGACGATATAGTAAAAACATTGCCGATAATATTTTGCTATCGCAATTTTGCGATAATTCCTGCAATAATTTTTTTTCGATAGAAAGTATTGGCGACGAATTTTTGGCTTTTTGCGACGAAAAAATTCATCGCCAAAAGGCCTTCTGTTATAGTGTATAAGCTTTACATAAAGTGTGTAAACCCTAAGACACCAAAAAATTGGTCATGCTTGTTCCCTAAGACACCAAAAAATTGGCCATGCTTGTTTCAAATCATACAACCAATGCCTCCAAGCAAACTTTCCCATTTTTTGCTTTTGTCATACCATTGGAAATACTGCACTTAAACTGACTCCTCAAGGTGTCTATGTAATAAACATATTATTAATATCCAATTGTGGACATGCTGTTGTTTTGCATTTGTAGAGCAAGAAATAAAATATAATAATCACAACCTTTGCGATTGGAGAAAATTACCAATCTTTATAGTCAAGCCCCATCACCTAGTTGGTTATAACCTTAGCAACCAATCGAACCTTGTACCTATTATTTTACCGTAGAGATAGCAATGGGCCTAACCCGAGAGCCAACCGGGCCTTAACTTGGCTCAACGCGGTCTGGCTAAAATTTTCAAGTCTTAAGGCCTTATGGTAGGCCTTCAGGTCCACCAAATATTCAATTCATCTTTTGAGTAACAAGATCATGCAAAAGGATAAATTGGAAATGATATGTCTTGCTAAAACAAATTCTTGAATGTACGAGAACTACACTCATCACTAAGCATCGGATCTTCATCAGACAACAGACTTGTCATTATTATAGAATGACGTATTGAAAAGTTTATAATGGTTGGAAACATGTCTGCATGTAACAATAGACTTTCCAAACATGAAGAACTCTTGAGGTAAAATCAATCCCAATAATATGTCTTAAGGTGGCAACAAACTTTTTAGCATGAAGATTTCGACCCGATTTTCCAACAGTAATGTGTCTTAGTTGTAGTTTCATGAAGACGGGATATTGTTGAAATGTTAAAACTAGCACACATTATTATTAGAAAATCGGGTTGAAATTTGATCCCGATCGTAGCGGAATAATTACGAAACTTTTTCGTATTTTGATTTCCCAAAAACCAAGATCACTTTAATTCTATAAAATGATTAACACATAATCATAATAAATTCGTACCTTATTCTGAAGATTGATCATAGTCTTGTTGTATCCTTCGAACTGTTTCCGAAATCGATCTGTCTCAATCACCATAGCTGCATAAATGTCCAGCCTCTAACGGTATCCATAGAATGAGTTGAGAGAACTCTGTAACCCTTACAAAGAGGATTAAGCATAAAGTGCTAGCTCCATAAAGCTTAAGCCTATTTATAATAAGTTTTTGACATTTTAGTAATTTAATTGAAATTAAATTCTAATTTCAACTAAACTTTAATTAAAATTACAAATAATTATAATTAAATACCAATTATGCCTATATAAGATTCAATATCTCATATTGATCCTTAATTATTAAATGTCTCATATTTAATCATAAAATTTCTCAGATTTTATAATCAAGTCTAACTTGATTAAATTAACTTTGCTCTCTTCAACTCATTCTATATGTGAGACCCATTAGGTTCCCAAATATGTTGGCAATGATTATAAAATCTAATTTTAATTTATAA